>JAFBMS010001115.1:0-47601 GCA_019788955.1 Albula glossodonta | reverse complement strand
CTTTTACACCCTGGGAGCAATTGTTCTAACATTCTACAAATGTTCTGGCAACCAAAATGGTTAGCTATGTAATTGCTACTGTCTTTCCCACCACTATGCTGTAGAGGTGACACAGCAAAAATCTCACCCTTCCCTTTCAGGAGATATAACAGTCAGCAGAAGAGACAAAATAATCATGAAATTTTAAAATAAATGTGTACCGGTACTGAATAGTACGTTAGTCACTTCTAATTATGATGGATGCCACCATTATTGTTTACAGCACAGAGTGTATAGTTCACAGCATTCTTTGTATCGTAATCACTATCACAAATTCATAGCAGCTATTTCAGCTGTAGCTGTCATATGCCAAATGTATGACTGTGCTACTTTGAGAATGTGACTGCTTTCACTTGCGCTATTGTGTATGATTGTAATAATCCTCTCCACTGGTAAGATTGTGTTCCATCGGTGGACCATGGGCAGCGCCAGCAGGATCCTCCATCAGTTCAGCACCACAGTTTTTCACTCAAGCCTGGACAGCTCTGTGAGCCTCAATCTCTGAATCAGGCAGCTAATTACCTCTGGAGCCAAAGGATAGCTGTGACCCGTTCAACTAATTGGCAGCCTCCCTAAAAAAGAGCTTTATGAAACCCAGTCTGGGAGTCACAAAGCTCCAGGCCAACACACTAACCCTGTGCTCTTTTTGTACATGTAGATGAGGAGTAAGACTGTGGTGGAATCACAGATCCCAGCACTCCTCCACTAGTGCTCCACAGCACTCCTTCCTGGCCTCATTTGCCACCACACGGAAGCCACATAGATTCCACACTGCATTTGTTTAATAAACCACTATTTAGTTTTACCATTCAAGCTTGTGCCTCCTGTCTCCTCTGTGCCATACCTCTGTAGCTTACACGGAAAATACTTATTCATATTCTGACCTGGTTTAAATTAAAATTGTAATATGCACTTTTTGTGAAGTAGCAGTGGCACCAACAAACAGTGGCTATGTTTAATATCAACATATATAAGGTGAAAACAGTCCCCTTTCATATTTTGAATTTCTCATATATCTCTGTATTCAGCCTCTTAGTCCATCCAATCAATGTATCCTGACACCCAATAAATAAAAACTTAGTCATGCTGAAAGATTATATCCATGAAATTCAAGTGGAACAAAGCACCCAGTTTGTGTATGCACTCTATTGTACCAAGAACACCTAGGTCATTTTGCTTGGCGAATCTGAGTGTGGCAGTGGGGAACTTCAGTCAGGTAAAGAGACACATATAGCTGCATAATGCCCACCATATCTCCTGACAGTCTTGACATGGGTCAAGATGGAAGAGCACAGGTACTTTCCACATACAATTAACTGCCTATCTCATAATTACAAAAATATACCAAAACCCACGTGTTTACCCTACTGAATACCTGCTGCTGGGAACCACAATATCACCTAAAGTACAGAGAAGCGATATTTGCACTGCAAAGTCACCGGTGTTTCAACTGAACAACTTACATAACCCTGTTGCCTTTCTATTTTGGGTCAGCTCCCTTGATGAAATTGAGTGTCATCTCACCTTCTTATTCTGGTTATGGTAATATTTCATTCAATTTTTAGTGAAGGTTTAAATAACTGCCTTACAGGTTTTACAGTGTTCCTTGTTGTTAAATGATAAACATTGCTTGATGTTATATTTTATAATTTATTGAGTATCTAAGATGAATTGTGATGAAATGATTTGCTTCAGAGGTAGGTTAACTTGACCTGATTATACATCTGTATTGGCACTTGGTATATCTTGAGGTACTTCAGTTCATTGAGTTAAATGAATAATTGACAGCATCAGTGATTCTATATTTATTTTAGATGTGCAGACTGTGGAAGATGGAGGACATAAAAAAAGCATTATTGCTTTTGCACTGTTGGCTGTATTTTGTTAATGGCTGCTTTGAGCTGGGTTTCAGCATCCATATCAGTGAATTTACTGTTTTTAATAAATTGTTGATATATTGGCGAACAGACAACTGTTGGTGATGGGAGGAGCAATACTTCTCAGCAGTACATTGCACTTTTAATTTTGTGTATGTTATCCAGAAGTAATTTAAATGATTTCAAGAGATTCACTACTTCATGCAATACAGAAACACAAAAAAATTGTAACATCAAAGTCTGACCAACAGAGTTAAGTCTGATTTGTAGTGTGTGCAGGATACATGCCCTGAAAATCAGATTAATTAAAAGTCTGAATTTGTGTAGAGAAATGCCCAGATTTCAATGAATCTCCACCTCGTGTGCAAGTCTCCAAAGCACTCGTAAAGGTTCAAAGACAGACTACTAACAGACACTGAAAAGGCATGCAGCAGGTCAAAAAATTGCTTAAGCCACACCTAGCACAGGTTTGAATCCCTTAGTGATCCCACAACCAGAAAGGAGTGGTACTTAGCTGCTTCTGAGGTAACTTATTTACAAGAAACTTTCTGCAGCTGGTGAGATTTTAAAGAGGTAACTCAGTTCAGTAACAGCTCACAAACATTAGGAAAGGAAATGCCATTTTCATCTGTTAACTCCGTTAACGTAACGTTATTAGTTATCCTTATATACAAGACAACCATTTCCACCATTCAACACTCTTAAGGCCTTTATACACCAAGAATGATGCAAAAAATGACAAAAAATTGTGAATAAATTGGAGGGGAATAAGTAATACCACATACATTCACACCAAATGCAATGCGATTTTACTACTACTTACTAATGTTCTTTAAAAAAATCACGCCACATGAAAGTTTGCACCAAGAGTGAACATCAACAAAATATACGCCATTGCGTGACATTACACACTGTTGGAAATTTCTGAACACAATTTGAATCAGGTGGTATCTGGCATCCGAAGAATCACACACTGCTGTGTCAATTTTGTTAGCATTTGAGTAAAGGGGAGTCCCTCAGGGATCAGTGTTGGGGCCTTTGCTCTTCCTTTTATACATAAATGTTCTTGATGAAGAGATTAGTAAAATAGTACAATTAGCTGTTCAGTGATTTCACATATTTTTAAAATGAACCTGTGGTGTTTGAACCCGCAGTTATAGGGAAACAATAGAACAAGAAAGTAATTCAATTTTACCTATGGCATTCATATCTACTCAATGCATTTGCAATTTGAAAAATTGGAGCCAGCTATCTGTCCCAAAATTCTGAGGTAAAACAGAATGAACAGCGAACTCATCAACCACAAAATCAGTTCTTTCACTAGCTTGAATATGTTATGAGTGTGACGTTACCAGTAAACTTCTTTGATTTGTCTGAAGTGTTCATTCCACTGTAAACACTTTAGAAAATTAACATTGGTCCTAAAAAATAAATAACACAATTTTGCTCTGCAAAAATTCTGTCGTTGACATGCAAGATTGAATTGTCTCGGTACAAGTTCATATCATTGTCGTTGAAATAAATCATCCCTGTTGCATAAATGCTTTTGAAGTGAGATGTCATCTTTTCTAACTGTGCTACTTACATCACTACTGTAACTGGAGGTATGGTGGATGTGCTCGTATAACATCAAGTAACATATCTGTGTTTAGATTAGAGGTTCTTCAGCTCTGGCTCTCTAATTTTGCGCATGTCTAATGTGCAACTGGGTCAAGTCAGATTAGCACAGGCAGTCAATAACTACAATAAGCACCAGGTGAGTTTTGTTGTTTAAGCTAATAAAAGACCCAGACCCATTACTGGACGTTTTAAGGTATTTTAGTTTTGCAGTTATTCAGAGTTTAGTCAGAGTTACAGGCTAATAAATCTCAGAAAGTAAATGATTGTGTCTTGGAATGTGACCCGTTATGCGCACGTGTGTCCAAGTGCTATTCCTCATCCATATCTGGGTCTTCAAACGATGCACACACTGCCTTGTTCTAATGTGTTTGCATAAGGCATTGGGTTTTTATGAGAACATGAAGGCATGGAATTATGTACCATCAAACATAAATAATTCTAATGACATAAAAGTTGGCAAAGTAACAAGTAAAGGAAATCTATGACAGAATCACTAAAAACAGATTTATGGGTTGATGCAACTAAGAATTATTGCCCTTTTCATATCTATAAAAACAATGAAAAAGAAAAAACTAGCCAAGTCTTCCCATTATATTACATAGTGCCTTAAAAAAGGTTGAAAATATTGCAGAAAAGTTCAGAAATTTCGCAAGAATAAACTGCCCACGTACTGTCACCCCAATTTATGGCTCCCCCACAGAAAGGTCAGTGAGCACAGTGGGATATGTCTCCTGCCGTCTGACTGACACTCCCGGGACACTGCAGAGGTTAAGTGCACTTACAACAGACCTTCATTTCCTCCAGAGGAAAAGGTTCTACAAAGAGGCATTCTGGAAAGGAGCCATTTATGCCCAAATCTCCTGTGTAGGAGTTGTGGAGTGGTGGATCCAGCTAATGCACTTGTGATAGGTCCAACAGCAGAAACGGCTGTTCCTGTGGCAAGCCGCCTAGTGAGGTGGTACATCACTGGCTGCAATGTCAACAAGGGAAGAATAGTGGATTAGTCAAGATAGTCCTCACCTTGTCACACAAGGTCAACCACATGCCATAAATCATTGGTGTACAAGTAATGAAGTCCTCCAGTGCAATGGATGCATAGCCAATAATAATTGTGTGTCTGTAGAAACTTTAAGGTGAATTTTTCTTTCTGATGGTAAGGTTCAATATATATGCTTTTTAAACTCAACAAGGCTGGTTGCAATCAAGTATGGCTGTGTTTTATCCTAATTTTTAATGTTGAATATATTTATTTCTTTGTTTGAAAACTAAGGGGGCAATTACTTTTTTCACAGGGGAATATGGGTAATTGGTGACTTTCTCCATCTAATCAATGAAATAATGATGTAAAAACTATGCTTTATGTTTGCTTGGGGTAACCCTTTTCTAATACTGTATTCTGCTTGATTATCTGAAACCATTAAATGAAAGAAATATGCAATAAAAGAATTTAAGAAGGGGGCAAAAATCTTTTAACGCCACTGTATATGGCAACCAAAACGTTCACCTACAACTATAACGACTAATATAGCCTGCTTGTATTATTTTTGCAGCTAACCTGCTCCTACAGGTTAGCTGCAAAAATTTTATATAATTAATTATATATACTAATTATATTTACTAATTTTATATACTACACTTTTAATATGCTGTGACTAAAACATTGGTGAATAAGTACATTTATTCATATAGTGTGAACAGTATGACTTTAGCCTGAGTCGGCTTCAGCCAAAAGGAAAAAATACTGCACTTCCAACCACATGTGTTTCTTATTGTTACTAATGTGTGTGTGGAATGAAAAAAAAATGTCTTAATAAGTACTAAAAAATGAAAAAGATATTTGCAGAATAAGTTTTTTTGCGATTAAAAAGAGGGTTGGATTTGGCAACTGACTTTGCATATAGCGTTAGCTGTGCCTGCTTATTTCTCACAGCCCAATATACTTCTAAATGCATTTCTGTCATTTAAAAAAATTAGTTCTGTTCCCCAATGATGACTTTCGCTCAGATACATGACATACCTATGGGATGGAAGGAAAATGACTTTAAAGATCTTCTGAGCTATTATCATTACCATATTGACAGAAAAGGAATCTCTTTGTCCTGCCCTGTGTTGACTAGCCCCTCTGAAGTGACGTCACCATTTGGTCCTCCAAAAAAAAAGAGTTTCTAAGACGGGCATGGAAATTGTTTTCAAAGCTATGAAATGCACAGGTAGGTTGAATATCCTGATTAGCATTGCCGCTTGTCACACCTCCAACAGTGCCTTCAGGTCAGCTGCTGGGTTATCAGCTGGGGACCACCATTCATCAATGTTTCGCTCCCTTGGCTGTCCTTTCATTTCCTTGGATGTCTCCCTGGCACCCCCAGCCGCTGCCCTTTAATTTAGCTAGCCCTCCACTTTCACTCTTTTCTCCACAGCCACAACCAGAAGCCCTTTTCTGCCTCTTCTGTCAGCTCTCTAGTGGCCTTCCTGAGACTTGCCCCTCTTACTCCCATTTTGGGAGCAGGCATGCTGCTGTTTGCACCAACTAAACCCCGGCATCCAGCACCCTCCATAGAGTAAATGATGGCTCTCAAGCCAGCTTTCTTGCACTCAGCTGCCAGGTCTGAGTACCTAAGCCTTTTCCACTCTTGGGCAGCCTCCATTCCTTCCTCCAATGGGACAGTGAGTTCAATGAGCAAGACCACACCACAATGTCTGGAAGGAGGGACGTGGTGGTGTGGTGTCGTTTCTGTAGGAAACTGAGGCTGTTTGCCATGGTCGACTCTCATACTCCAATTGATGCCAGGAGCCTTGGTGGAGCACATAGTCGGGTGCCTTCAGTAGTCTCTCCTGGCCTGACAAACTGGATAAGGTGCTTCCCTTCTTGAGAGAGGCAGTTGTTTGCTTCTTGCCTCCATCTTTCCAGCATCTCTCCCAGCTTTCTGAGGACCTGGTCATGCTGCAATCTGTAACGGCCTTGGGTCAGCACAGTCTTGCAACCTGCTAGGATGTGTTGCAGGCTTGCACTGGTGGTATTGCAGAGGGGACAGGTGTCCTCAGTGCCGATCCACTGGTGGAGGTCAGGGACAGGGCAAATTTGAATATATCACTTGAAAAGCTGACTTTGCACATGATATATAATGACAAAAATAATTATATTTAATGTTAACTGAATGACTTAACAACTGAAAAATGAAGATTTTGGTCAGAACGGACCTGTAAGCATTTGAATTTGAAGCAAGTTTGGAGGTCATATCATGATTATGGAGTAAAATGATATCAAATGTACACACTTACAGTTGTGTCTTACAGGTGCTATAACAAAGGTGGGCAACCCTGGTCCTTGAGTGCCAGAGACATTTCTGGTTTTCACTCCAGCCAAACCCCTGACAGTGTAATCAGACAGGGGTTAATTAACAGACAGAGTTAATTATCAGGCTTTAATGACTGCAGTTGACCATGTGCTGGAGCTGGAAGAAGAGCTTCACCATTCAGGATTAGGCACTTCATAATTACTCAAACTGTACTCGAGAACTCGGGCAGAACGAAATCCTGAAACGGCTCTGGCACTCAAGGACCAGGGTTGCGCACCCTTGTGCTATAAGGTACTTGCAGGTATTGTAATACAGAGCAATCAGTGAAGTGAAATGCAACCCCAAATGAGTTATGTTTACCATTGTATGTAAAATGTAACAATGTGTACACATACACTATACCTATCCATGTTAGTAAAATGTATTTATGCAGACAGTGAGGCCGTTTAAGTTGAACCAGGCCCAAGTAAACACATTCACCACACTATTAGCCTGATCTAAAATATTATGTGCAATGCTAGCAGCTCCTCTCCTCCTTACCACATAATCTCTGCAGAGGCACATGGCTGTCTCACAGGTTCATGTATTTTTCAGGAAATACAGAGAAGGTGAAAGAAAAAAGAAGTGACGTAACCATAACATTAGGGTGGAAAGTTACACGTCTGAGGGCTTACTATCTCAGACTGGATATATCCTGGGCTTAAGAGGTAGCCAAGGGAACGGCGATAAGCGCTCTTCACACTTGCACAGATAAATCTCTGTCCACCAGCACAGATGTATTACATAAAAAGCAGTACTGCTGAAATAACCATCATCCTCCATATACCAGCTAATCAAATTAACACCCATCCACCTTAGTCATTAGACCTTATTAATCCTCCCTCAGGAGTACTGTTTTTCTTCTTGCTTTTCCATATCCTGTACCCCACCCCCGTAAATCCACAACACTTCTTTTTTTGTCATTCTGATGGCAATACAGTGTGGCCATATGATCAGCATAAAGTAAATGAAGCCATTGGGATATATTAGGTGCCCCTCCCTGTTTATGTTCCATGCAGCTTGCTGCTGGATGTCACTGAGGCCATCTTCCAAGAGGTCTCACAAAGCCTTCCCACACTTTGCTTTCTCTGCATCTAACTGTCCTTAAAGAGCATGCATGCACAGTATGTGCCCCAGACACACAGACAAATATTTAGAAATATATAGACACATATAAACACACAAAAAACTTACATATACTCATGCCGTCCTGACAAACCCTCATGAACATTCCCATACTGTCTGACATTGCAGGAGAGGCAATTGTACTCTGTCATTAGGAACTCAATGAGGGGTAATTATATTTTTTCATTGCAATGTATGTAGATCATAAATTATTTATTTTTCTGCTGGCATCCTTGTCTAGACTGGCAGTTCTCTATTTACATTTTGTTCTTGTGCACAGATGGATGTTTACAGCTGTATATCAGTTTAATTAAAGTGGCTCATTACAGGGCTTGAGATGGGTGCCCATAATCTTGTACAGGCTGTTCTGACCCTTACATCAGCTGCTGCAGGAGAGAGTGAGATACAAGAAATGGTGAGAAAGGAAGAATGAAATAAAGGGAGACAGAGAGAGAAATGTAGAAAAATAATGAAATGCAGAGAGAAAAAGAAAGAAAGGGGATTCCGTGAGTGAGAGAGGATATGTAACAACTGCTGTCATGGCTGCTTCAGGGGACTCGTAGATCAACATCAGCTCCCATTTTGCTTGAAAATAAATAACCTGCCTGCTGTCGCCCCCAGTTACCTGAGTGCCATGCTGCCCACACGACATCACTGACAGAACAAGGGGATTTGCACACATACAACAAGCCAGAGAGAACTTAAGTATAAAACAAGCTTGGACACCGCAGGTCACTATTTATGGATATGGAGGTGTAGAGTGTCTGCTAATTAGAGGGTGTGCCTGTGTGTGTAAGTGTGCTGCACGGATACATGGGTGTCAGGGTAAGGTGTCGTAAAAGTAATAAATGTATGCTCGAGTATGATTTGTTCGTTGTTACATACCCCAGTCATGCTAGTGTATTTGTGTAGGTGTATATATGTCCACAAATATTTGAGATTGTGTCCGTATGTGAACAGTATGTGCATGTTTATGTGTGGGTGTGTTTGTAGGTGTGTAAGTGTGTGTAACCATGCTTCTCTGTGTGTGTATTTCTGCATGCAGGGTTTGTACGTATGTCTTTGCGTATATTGTGCATATGTGCGTCACAATGCTGCTGGCGTAGAAGAGGCTGAGGCAGGTACAGCCTGACCTTGCTTGGATAAGCACGTTGACTTTCCTGACTGTCTGAGGCAAATGGGGAGTGCTGAAATGCAGTGCAAGACAGAAAGCTGACCTGCCCCCCCCCCCCACCACCTGAAGACTGAGAGAACAGAGACCGAGAGAGAGAGAGGTGAGAAACTAACAAAGACGTCATCCAAGCCTGGGCTCTGTGAGAAAACATTCACGCAGAAATTGACTGCTGAGAGGATAGCAGTGCTAAGCTGGGCTGCATGTGGCTGACTGGCATACAAATGGCCCTGCATTGACAGGGTACACGGCGCACTGGGAACGTGTCTCAGTTCAGGCCCTCCACCAATCAAGAGTCCTCATTCTGCCTGTAAACACAAACCAGCATGGCTGTAACATAATAGGCGCTGAAAGAAGCTAAATTTTAGCAGTGGCAAAATCAACATGGAAATGTGACTTCAACTTCATGTGCATAATGTAATTTGCGATGAGTGACAATTTCAGGATCTGCTTCAGCGCCTCCTTTCCTTCACAGGCTTGGAAATAATTCTGGCATGGTAATCAACAGTTTAAACTATATTTATTACAATACTAACAGAGGTGGTGCTGCCTCTTGTTAATTTCTGCATTTCTAATGAACAGCTTTTTGGATAAGCGCCATTCACATTTTAATTAAAATTTTTTTGGTTATAAAAAAATGCAGGCAGTTTAGGGGACACATATCCAATACCTGCTGCAGCAAACTCTTGACCAGTTTGAGCTACTTAAAATTAGCAACTAGCATTACCATCTTAGGTATATCTAACCTTAACACATATATTTGCTTACATTTATTTCATTACTGTCAGTAAGCTGACGCATGCTTATAACTAACAATGCACTTTCACACTTTATTATTTATTGTGCATATTGAATTATGCACATGGAACAGTTATCTAACTGGCTACATGCACATGAGGGATATTGCTGTGGAGACATGGAAATCATGTCGGATCAGTTTTTCCCCTGCCTGCGTCCTCATTTTATCCATCATGAATATAGCACCAGAGTTCTTGCATTGTAGTTGAGCGGACATTGGCTGGTATGAGGCCTCCTGGTCTGCCTCATTCAAATTCAAAGCTCAGCACCAGGGGCACCCAATGGGCCTATTTTATAATGAACGTTCCAATGGCCGAATATATGATAGAGAGGTAAAGCAACAGCAATGGCAGCCCTGACAGATTAAAGTGTGAGTGAAGTGAGTGTTTCCAGGAACATTACTTTGAAATAGTTGCCAAAGTTTTTACAAGCAAAATGTTCTGAAATAGAGCTGAAAATGTCGACAGAAATAACAAAACCGGAGCAAGTTAGTTATACTATATACATTTACATAATTTCCAAAATTTCTGGAAATTAGCCAAATGTTTGACTCACCCAAGTATTCACTACCAAGGCTACAGGAACAATAAATAGTACCTTGATATTATTTATACAGGCCTTTGCTTTAATATTTATATATTTATTTAAGAAATATGGTGGAAATCAACATTTTAAAAAGTACTTAATAATGACACAATATATTCTCATATTTAAACAACGATGACCTCACTGCAACAATGCCTAAGCGAGGACACAACAAAGCTCTTTGAAAAGTCTGTCAAACGATTGTGCTTGGGAAACCCACATTCAGAGAAAACCTTCGTTGCTTAATAACCTCTTTAAACGCATTCATTAATGCTAAGATAAATGCTAAAATGTATTTGGAAACCCACCCCAGAACTAGCTGCCTTACTGACCAGCTCAGTGTCTGTCATTGACTTGTCCACTGTGGTTGTTAACAATTAATCAGTTAACTGTTAATAAGAACGTTGATTGATTAATTTTAGCGATTAAACTGTTACATTTCAATAAAAAATTTCAAGGAATAACCTAATGTTGGCTATTACATTTTGTTTTTTCTTTAACTTCTCTAATATCTACAACCAAATGTGAAAACTCGTGAATTTATCTCATGGGGACACACTTTCAGCTGTGCCAACAATTTGCAAACAGCCTTAATTGTTCCTAAGCATCATCTGCATCATTGGTTACAGTCATAACTGAAACAAATCATAATCGTTTGGAACAGTCAGCTGTGGTAGTACTTTGACATAGCCTTGATTATTCTGAAACCCCATATGACCTTGCAATGTTTCCAAACAGTCTTAATTGTCCAAAACACCAGCTGTGTCAAGTGTTTTGAAACAATCTTACTTGTTCCAAAGCACCAGTTGATGTGGCAATGGCAGCGTTTTGTGACAGACTTAATTGTTTGAATAGCTGCGTCCGAAATTGCATACTACACCCTATATAGTAGGCAAAAATGAATACGGGTAGTATGGAGTGTGTCCGAAATCTCAAACCGATTGAATTAGTATGCAAGCGTTATCCGGTAAAATTCTGCAGTGTGCAAGGACTACACACTGCGCTATCCCACAAGGCCGTTGGGTGGATAGATACCAAAGAAGGAGGTGGCGGAGTACTACAAAGTTTGATAATGGATGTACGTCAGTTGTAAACCTCCGGCTATTAGACTGAAGAAAATAGCGACCGTATCTCAGTTGATATGTCCGAAAACTTTTTGACTGCACTGAGTGGTAGGCACTACGTTGACGTCAGAGCAGTATGCTTTTGTTCAAATTTAGTAGGCACTGATTAGTATGCGATTTCGGACGCAGATGACATGGCAATGTTTCGAAACAATCTTAATTGTTTAACAATGTGAGATAATGGTGCAGTGTTTCGAAACATTCCTAATTGTTTCAAAGCATCATTTAACGGTGCAGTGTTTCGAAACTGTCTTAATTATTTTATGTATTCACTGGGGAACTTACAAAACAAGAGAAAACTATATCAAACACGATAGGCAAGAAATAAACCTTGCCATTACTTTGTCACTGCTGTAACACAGAACATAATTAATTTTTTTCTCACAACTACTCTCTCACACTGCCAACGTCATCTTGGGCCTCATTTATAAAACTTTGTATACTTTCGTACTGAGATAGTTATGTAAGCCAAAACCTACGAGTTTGCGTACACAGCAAAAAAAAAAAAAAAAAAAAATCAGATTTTGTGTATGCAACACGTCTTCTGTTATAAATCACAACTAATCCTAAAAATGTGCCTACGTGAATGCACACATCAACCACACCCTGAAACGGCCACATTTAAGTATATATGGTGCTCTGGAAGTCGAAATGAATTAAACAAGATCTATAAATAATGTACAGGACAGAACAATAATGGCAGGGAATAGGGGAAAAAAGAAACTTGATGGAATGCAAAATCAAAGCTTTCGTCTCCTAAATGGCCACCAAAAACTTTGCATGGCAGGAGCTTACCGTGGCTGTCAATTCCTCAGGTATAGAGAGCCACACACGGAGATTGAAATCAAGAAAAATCCACCATTATTTCATTTTTGACAAAATACTGCCCGCCCGCAGTTTTTGTGCTCTCCTGTAAAATTGACGTCGCCGAAATGTGAAGGGTTTGCTCGCGTCGGGTCACTAATGATGTGACATCAAGGTTAAGGCAAACAGGCGTATACTTGCTCAATTGCAAGTGTTGGGGCAAAAGGTGGCAGTATTGGAGTTCCACCACTGAGCTCCCTCCATGAGCAGCTAGCTGCGATTATCGGAGCTGATTAAAAAAAATACTGTTTATCAATATGAACGAATCATGACATGACCCTGGCCATTGGGCAACCACATTTGTCGGTGTCATTTGTGCATCACATCGTTGCACTTTTATTGAATGGTTCTGACAAATTACTTACATATTCGTCCACGGACAGTGCCCTTATTGCAACATGAGTGCAGCCTATTGCACCGGTTACATAAGGAAAACGGTCATCGCTGCAACTTGCCTTTTGATGTTTGCCTGCTCATTGGCTGTATTGGGGAATCTTGTGTACCACGAGCTCAGATGAATGATGCTATCCAACACTCTTGGTATGACATGACTGGATGATGGCTGGGTTATACCCGACCGTCTGCTATTTCCCGCTGGAAAGTTCCCGTGGCTAAGAACCCCAGAATCAACAGTATTTGCAGATGGGCAGGTATTAGCTGGTTGCGACACGTATGGCGCTCCAGCGCCAGCCCCAGTTCAGCACAGATTTCCAACAGCACAGCTCAAGTTAAGTGAAACCGAATCATGAGCCAGTCATCATCACAGCAAAGTCGGCATGGTCCCTGAAGACCTGTTCCCATCGCACCATACCATTTGCAGTATCCTCTAGCAGTGCCAACGCAGCCATGGTCATGCTATCTTGCCATCATCACACACTTCAGGTCTATTTATGTGAACAAAATAAATTAATTGATAATGCAATGACTACTCACATCTGCTGATTTAATGTATAATTTATATATGACCAAAAAAAAAAACACTGATTACAAAAGATAATGTGAACCTAAACACTCAAAACAAATAAGGAAACTAGTACAATTTTTTATTGGTCTCTAAGGTGTGCTATTTAGAGTGAATCTGTGCCCTAAATGTGCGTACACATTGGGTCAACTGTATCCTATCTGTTCGCACATTCTCACCACAAGTAGACGTTTTATAAATCCCAAATTGTGCATGAAATTCAGTGTGATGGACCATACATTAAATAAACTTTATCATGCCAGCTTCCTATTTCAAAGTCCATGTACTGTCCGATTGAGCCCATGTGTGAATAGAGCACGTCATTGTCCGAAGAATTCTCAGTGAGCGAGTGGGCATGTTGCTGATGTTTCTATCATGAGACTGGCGCGAAACTGGAAGAATACAATCATTTGAGGGCAGCTGCTTCATACTCTTTTCAGTTTGCCTGTATATTACTTTCCACTCTTTCGTTAATATTGTCGGTGGCCTCATCTGGCATCTTCGATGTGCTGTGAACAAAACACTGCAATTTCTGCAGTTTACTTTGTGCGTCATGTCTTGCCTCCTGCACAGTCTACCCAGGTGCCACCCCTCGCCGGATCTAAAAAGGATAAATCACTGAAGAAAAGATTGGACAGTGTAAGCATTAAAATGTTTCAATTGTGTCTCAAACAAACAAACAGCCCAGACACATTTCAGCTCTGAGGAAGGTTGTGTGCAGAAACACGTCCAGTGCTGTTTGTTTGTGAGTCTATTTCAACAATTGTTCTGCAACTGCTGTCCAACTTTAATCCATGTATGCGAGAAACCATTTTTACCCTATATTCTAGGATAAAAGGCAGTCAATAACAACCTTACAGCAAACAATCACCTACACGTCGATTTATCATAATTCCCTAACAGCATACGTTACTGTAATTAGGCTGTCTCGCAATTATCTTCACAATATTTTTAAATATACTGCAGTATACTGGACTGCAATTTTGTAAGTGTCTCTATTGAAATCATATTCACATTGACATTAGCCAAAATATAGCAATTTCATGATGTAGACTATGTCGAAATAATGTGTTTTATATTAATTGTTGTTTGGTAAAACAGAGATTCGGGAGAGGAACTCTCAGACAACCCCTTTACCTATCACTCCCCTTCCGGTTGCTACAGGTATATAAACACCACGTACCTGTTACCCATCGTGCTTAGCATCTCCGGCATTCAGTTTTACTGCGTCGCCTAGATCGCACTGCCCTTAAAAAAAAAAAAAAAAAAAAAAAAAAAAAATGGATATCCAACTCTATGCCTCGGACGAAGACCTGTCCTGCGCCCCAGAGGCAGGCTTCTCCTCGACTTCCTCACGGGTTGCTTCCCGTGTAAACCTCCCTGCATCCCCGGCTCGCGGTCGCCGACCGATCCGACGCCTCTCTCGTAGGCTGAGGTCCAGGGCCGTCTCTCGGAGATCACCTTCCTCCTCGTCTCTCGACTCCCGTCAACCGAGGTCCCGTTCCCGCAGCCCGGCGGCTCCTGAGGCCATCGTTCGCCATCAGCCGGCAGTTCTTTCCAGGACCGGAGAACTGCAGCTTTCCAATTGGACTGTGCCCCGCCTCCGTGAAGCTCTGAGACTCCGAGGGATTTCCTTTCCCCGGACCGCGCGGAAAAGAGACCTGTTTCGGCTGCTTGCGGAAGCCCTCCGCACTCAAAACCTGGCAGTCCCCGCCCACTCTTCCCAGCCAACGTCCGGCGCAGCTCTGCCGTCAGAGGACCTTCGCTGGACCCTGAGGCAGTCCAATGCTGCGCCTGTTTCCTGCAACGTCGCTGCCAGGAGTGCTACTGCGGCTCCCGCCCAGTCTCGCTCTCTTCCCCTCCCTCCCTCCTCTCTCCCCTCACGTGCCGGCCGGGCTGGAGTCGGCAGGCTCTACCTGGCGCCTTCGGCGTCAGCTAACCTGCCATTGCACGCTCCCGAGCGCCAGGCAATGAGGTCCTCTCCCCCCCCTGCTGCCGTTGCCCTTGCTAGAGCCGGCGAGCCCCGCCAGGCGCCCTCAGTGCTTGGCGTCCAGCCTCGGCCCGCTCGCGGGGTTTCGGCACAGCGGCCCCTCCTCCCCTCTGCTGCAGCCGCTCTCGCTGGAGTAGACAAGCCGTACCTGGTGCCCTCGGCGCCGGTCGTCTCGTTTCTGCACGCTCCCGAGATGTCGGCTACGCAGCCCCCCCCAGACGCCACCGCCTTTGCGGAGGTCGACGGGCCCCTCCTGATGCCTTCGGCGTCAGCATGCCCGTTCTTGCACGCCCCCGAGGCATCGGCTCTGCGGCCCCCTCTCCCCCCGGTCGCCACCCTTGCCGGAGTCGGCGGGCTCCAGCCGGCGCCATCGGCGCTCTCTGTCCTGCCCTTGCACTCTCCCAAGGCGTCGGCACTGCGGTTTACTTTTCCCCCAGCTGCCCTGGTCCCTCCCGAAGTCGGCGAGTTCCAGTCGGCGCACCTCGCGCCCGCCGGACAGCCCCTGCACGCTTCTGGGATTCAGGCGCTGCGGTCCGATCCCCCAGCTGCTACCGTCCCGGCCGGAGCAGGCGGGTTTCCCCAGACGCACCACGCACCCTCCGACCAGCTCCCCCTGGCTCCCCGCAGACCGGTTCAGCTGCCCCCGGCTCACGCTGCATGTCCTTCCCTGCATCCTGCTCCGTATCCACTTCTGTATCCTCCTACTACTGCCGTGTCTGCTGCTGTCTCTCTCTCTCACTCTCTCCCAGGTCCCCAATTTTCCTGCCCGGCTCCTTCCGCCACCAGTATCCAGTCCTACAGCCTGTCCACGGCCGCCGTGATGCCTCCTCCCCCGAACGCCCCTGTTTTCGAGCCTGCGCCAGTGTCTGCCCATCTGCGCTCGCAGATTTTGCAAGGTGCGGACGTGTGTTTGGCATCCCTGCTTGCACCTTCCCCCTCCTACGAACGCAGGGTTCTCGAGTGTGACGGCATCACGGTCGCGCTCAGGGCTCCTTCCTCCTCCTCCTCTAAGGTGCTAACTTTCCCTGAATTCTGCCTAGCTTTTAGTCGTTACACCAACATTATCTGCTCTGTTTTCCCTCACCGTCGCAGAGAGCTGGCTGACTATATGGCTATCGTGGCGGATTTAGCCGTCCGTTTTGGGGGTTCCCATTTTTATGCATACCATAAAATGTTTTCTGCCAAATGTGCCGCGAAGGTAGCGCAGTTCAACGTATGTCCTTATTGGGGGGTTCTGGACTCTGATTTATACTGTCGGGTTTTTCTGGGGTTGAGAGCTTCTGTTTGCGGCGTTTGTCAGTCTACCGAGCATGCTACCCGTTTATGTTCCATGGTAGCTCCCGCTACCTCCATCGTTGCTGGTACGGCTAGTAATGTCCCGACAGCTTCCGCTGTCATCACCTCCCCCGAGGTCGACGTCAAAGGGCGCCCCATTCTCCTTATTGGAGGGAAATCGATTTGTAATAATTTTAACCACGCAGTATGTTTCAAAACCGGGTGCAAATTTTTACATGTGTGTAG
Source organism: Albula glossodonta (assembly GCA_019788955.1). Taxonomy (NCBI): domain Eukaryota; kingdom Metazoa; phylum Chordata; class Actinopteri; order Albuliformes; family Albulidae; genus Albula; species Albula glossodonta. Next base: position 30,591 of record JAFBMS010001115.1, on the reverse strand, counting down.
TTTTTGCGCCGGCGCTCACGCGCGCCCAGTCTGTCCTGTTTATCGGCGCACTGCCCCTTCGGGCACCGCTTGACTATTTTCCCATCTGTCCACCCCCGTTAATGTTTCAAGGCTCAGTCATGAACTCCGCGACCATCCCGATCCACCTTTCGTTTCCTACCTCCTTCACGGTCTCACTCACGGTTTTTCCCCCGGTTTAGTCTCCCTACCCATCCAGTCTGTTATTTGCGGGAACCTTCAGTCAGCCGAGGCCGAGCCCGGCGTTGTCGATTTGTTGCTGGCTAAGGAAGTCGAATCGGGGTTCATGATCGGCCCATTCGCGTCCCCTCCTTTTCCGGTTTTCCGAATAAATCCGATCGGAATTGCCACCAGAAAATACTCGGGAAAGAAACGAGTAATTATTGATCTCTCGGCCCCGCACGACAGCATTGTCCCTAGCGTCAATAGCTTGATTCCCTCCGACGATTATTCCTTGCAATATTGTACTGTCGACGATGCTGTTCGGCTGATAAAACTCGCTGGGGTAGGCTCTTGGCTAGCTAAGGCGGACGTCACATCGGCTTTTAAAGTTATGCCCCTAGATCCGGCTTACTGGCACCTTTTCGGAATCAGGTGGCGCGACCAGTTCTATTTCGCGGTTCGTTTGGCGTTTGGTTGCAAGAGTAGCCCCAAGATATTTGACACCTTGTCGGAAGCCATGTGTTGGGTGCTTTTAAACAACCGTAAGATTCCGTTCGTCTTACACCTGCTCGACGATTTCCTCTCCATCACTCCCCCATCGTCTCCGCCAGCTTCGGGCATGTCCGCTTTAGTCAAGGTTTTCAGGGACCTCGGAGTCCCGTTGTCCGAGGAAAAGACCTCCGGTCCTTCCACCTCCCTCGAATTCCTCGGCATAGTTTTGGACACAGTTTCGTTTCGTGCCCGCCTTCCTTCCGATAAGTTGCAACGAATTACGTCCTTGTTGTCCGGGTACCTAGCTCAACCGCGTTGTACTAAGAGGGAGCTGTTGTCCCTACTGGGGCATTTGAATTTCGCCATGCGCGTACTGCCCCAAGGCCGGTCCTTCGTGTCCTATCTGCTGACCCTCGCATCTTCGGTCCCGTCACTGCTAGATACGGTTGAACTAGACGAATTTTGCATGTGTGAGTTGCGTTTATGGCACGAGTTCCTCCGATGTTGGGACGGCCTGTCCTTTTTTTTATGACGATAGCCTGACCTCCGCCGCTGATCTCCACCTGTTCACCGACGCCGCGCCATCCGTAGGTTTCGGTGCCTATTATAGAGGCCGCTGGTTTGCAGCCCCATGGCCGGTCGAACTCTCCTCCATCCCGCCTAATTCACAGTCCTCCGCACTGTTCGAAATGTACCCAGTGGTTGCTGCAGCTGTTCTTTGGGGGTCGGAATGGTGTAAAAAGAAAATCTTAATTCATTCCGACAACAGGGCTACAGTCTCAATCATCAATAAAGGCCGTTCACGTTGCTGTACTATCATGTCACTCCTCCGCCGTCTCACATGGGTGTCAATATGCCATCAGTTCATTGTACGTGCAGAATACATTCCCGGTCACCACAACTCTATTGCTGACAGTCTCTCTCGCTTTCATTTTCAGAAATTCTTCAGTTTGGCCCCGGAAGCGCACAAGACCCCCGATCACGTTCCTCCATACTCTCAGCTCATCTTCCTGTAAACCATCCACTCCTTCACCTGCACCTCCAGTCCGTCGACACCATCCTGCATGCCTTATCACCCCGCACCCTACAATCTTACTACACCTCCTGGAATTGCTTTAAAGCGTTCCATGGCATGTATAACATCCAATTCCCTTCATTCGATCTAATCACATATTCCTGTTTCATCTCATACGCTCATTCTCATTTACAGATAAAAACCTCGACAATTAAAGCCTACCTGAGCGGCATCCATTTCTTTTATAAATTAATAATGGGTTCAAATTGCCCATTTTTCCATAACCCTCAAATTCAACTGTTACTCAAAGGATACCAGAAGTCAGACCCAGGCGTTTCCAAACCTAGACAACCCATCACGTATCCCATACTCACCCACTGCATTAATCTTCTCCGTTCCGGATACATCAACCCTCACGTAGACCTCACTCTAACAGCCCTCTTCACACTCGCATTCTTCGGTTTCCTCAGATGCTCAGAATTCACCGCGTCATCAACACTGTACAATCCAGACATCCACCCTCGTCTATCCGATTTATCCATCATGAACAACGAAACCATCAGATATCTACTCAGACACAGTAAAACCGATCAGATCGGCAAAGGCTGTCCAGTATATTTTTTCAAATTACCATCCCCGGTCAGCCCTTACGAGATTCTGTCTACCTTTCTGAATTACAGGTTTCGTACATCACTCTCTCCCACTGATCCACTGTTCGTAGACGAATTAAACAGAGTAGTCACCCGCCACTGGTTTCAAAAACATTTAAAAATCATTTTGCATATGTCTGGTTTTCCCGCTAACAATTTCTCTTCTCATTCATTCAGAATCGGAGCAGCAACCACAGCGGCACAAAATGGACTTCCGGACTATTTAATCAAACGCCTGGGTCGCTGGTCATCAGACGCTTTCCAAATTTACATCAGGTTAAACTGTTCAGACATTCGTTCCGCCCACTCCTCATTAATACAGTAATCATCACGTAGCTATAGCCTTCCGAACCTCACTCGCTTCGGGCTGGCAGTCTTTTGGGGGTTCCCTCTCTACGAGGACGCGACGACTCCTCCCCCTTTTGACTCCAAGCCCAAGTTCATTCCTTTCTATCTCTTATCAATAAACCCCTCATAAATACCATTTTGTTGTCTGAGAGTTTATACTACTGAATTGTTGTTTGGTAAAACAGAGATTCGGGAGAGGAACTCTCAGACAACCCCTTTACCTATCACTCCCCTTCCGGTTGCTACAGGTATATAAACACCACGTACCTGTTACCCATCGTGCTTAGCATCTCCGGCATTCAGTTTTACTGCGTCGCCTAGATCGCACTGCCCTTAAAAAAAAAAAAAAAAAAAAAAAAAAAAATGGATATCCAACTCTATGCCTCGGATGAAGACCTGTCCTGCGCCCCAGAGGCAGGCTTCTCCTCGACTTCCTCACGGGTTGCTTCCCGTGTAAACCTCCCTGCATCCCCGGCTCGCGGTCGCCGACCGATCCGACGCCTCTCTCGTAGGCTGAGGTCCAGGGCCGTCTCTCGGAGATCACCTTCCTCCTCGTCTCTCGACTCCCGTCAACCGAGGTCCCGTTCCCGCAGCCCGGCGGCTCCTGAGGCCATCGTTCGCCATCAGCCGGCAGTTCTTTCCAGGACCGGAGAACTGCAGCTTTCCAATTGGACTGTGCCCCGCCTCCGTGAAGCTCTGAGACTCCGAGGGATTTCCTTTCCCCGGACCGCGCGGAAAAGAGACCTGTTTCGGCTGCTTGCGGAAGCCCTCCGCACTCAAAACCTGGCAGTCCCCGCCCACTCTTCCCAGCCAACGTCCGGCGCAGCTCTGCCGTCAGAGGACCTTCGCTGGACCCTGAGGCAGTCCAATGCTGCGCCTGTTTCCTGCAACGTCGCTGCCAGGAGTGCTACTGCGGCTCCCGCCCAGTCTCGCTCTCTTCCCCTCCCTCCCTCCTCTCTCCCCTCACGTGCCGGCCGGGCTGGAGTCGGCAGGCTCTACCTGGCGCCTTCGGCGTCAGCTAACCTGCCATTGCACGCTCCCGAGCGCCAGGCAATGAGGTCCTCTCCCCCCCCTGCTGCCGTTGCCCTTGCTAGAGCCGGCGAGCCCCGCCAGGCGCCCTCAGCGCTTGGCGTCCAGCCTCGGCCCGCTCGCGGGGTTTCGGCACAGCGGCCCCTCCTCCCCTCTGCTGCAGCCGCTCTCGCTGGAGTAGACAAGCCGTACCTGGTGCCCTCGGCGCCGGTCGTCTCGTTTCTGCACGCTCCCGAGATGTCGGCTACGCAGCCCCCCCCAGACGCCACCGCCTTTGCGGAGGTCGACGGGCCCCTCCTGATGCCTTCGGCGTCAGCATGCCCGTTCTTGCACGCCCCCGAGGCATCGGCTCTGCGGCCCCCTCTCCCCCCGGTCGCCACCCTTGCCGGAGTCGGCGGGCTCCAGCCGGCGCCATCGGCGCTCTCTGTCCTGCCCTTGCACTCTCCCAAGGCGTCGGCACTGCGGTTTACTTTTCCCCCAGCTGCCCTGGTCCCTCCCGAAGTCGGCGAGTTCCAGTCGGCGCACCTCGCGCCCGCCGGACAGCCCCTGCACGCTTCTGGGATTCAGGCGCTGCGGTCCGATCCCCCAGCTGCTACCGTCCCGGCCGGAGCAGGCGGGTTTCCCCAGACGCACCACGCACCCTCCGACCAGCTCCCCCTGGCTCCCCGCAGACCGGTTCAGCTGCCCCCGGCTCACGCTGCATGTCCTTCCCTGCATCCTGCTCCGTATCCACTTCTGTATCCTCCTACTACTGCCGTGTCTGCTGCTGTCTCTCTCTCTCACTCTCTCCCAGGTCCCCAATTTTCCTGCCCGGCTCCTTCCGCCACCAGTATCCAGTCCTACAGCCTGTCCACGGCCGCCGTGATGCCTCCTCCCCCGAACGCCCCTGTTTTCGAGCCTGCGCCAGTGTCTGCCCATCTGCGCTCGCAGATTTTGCAAGGTGCGGACGTGTGTTTGGCATCCCTGCTTGCACCTTCCCCCTCCTACGAACGCAGGGTTCTCGAGTGTGACGGCATCACGGTCGCGCTCAGGGCTCCTTCCTCCTCCTCCTCTAAGGTGCTAACTTTCCCTGAATTCTGCCTAGCTTTTAGTCGTTACACCAACATTATCTGCTCTGTTTTCCCTCACCGTCGCAGAGAGCTGGCTGACTATATGGCTATCGTGGCGGATTTAGCCGTCCGTTTTGGGGGTTCCCATTTTTATGCATACCATAAAATGTTTTCTGCCAAATGTGCCGCGAAGGTAGCGCAGTTCAACGTATGTCCTTATTGGGGGGTTCTGGACTCTGATTTATACTGTCGGGTTTTTCTGGGGTTGAGAGCTTCTGTTTGCGGCGTTTGTCAGTCTACCGAGCATGCTACCCGTTTATGTTCCATGGTAGCTCCCGCTACCTCCATCGTTGCTGGTACGGCTAGTAATGTCCCGACAGCTTCCGCTGTCATCACCTCCCCCGAGGTCGACGTCAAAGGGCGCCCCATTCTCCTTATTGGAGGGAAATCGATTTGTAATAATTTTAACCACGCAGTATGTTTCAAAACCGGGTGCAAATTTTTACATGTGTGTAGTTTTTGCGCCGGCGCTCACGCGCGCCCAGTCTGTCCTGTTTATCGGCGCACTGCCCCTTCGGGCACCGCTTGACTATTTTCCCATCTGTCCACCCCCGTTAATGTTTCAAGGCTCAGTCATGAACTCCGCGACCATCCCGATCCACCTTTCGTTTCCTACCTCCTTCACGGTCTCACTCACGGTTTTTCCCCCGGTTTAGTCTCCCTACCCATCCAGTCTGTTATTTGCGGGAACCTTCAGTCAGCCGAGGCCGAGCCCGGCGTTGTCGATTTGTTGCTGGCTAAGGAAGTCGAATCGGGGTTCATGATCGGCCCATTCGCGTCCCCTCCTTTTCCGGTTTTCCGAATAAATCCGATCGGAATTGCCACCAGAAAATACTCGGGAAAGAAACGAGTAATTATTGATCTCTCGGCCCCGCACGACAGCATTGTCCCTAGCGTCAATAGCTTGATTCCCTCCGACGATTATTCCTTGCAATATTGTACTGTCGACGATGCTGTTCGGCTGATAAAACTCGCTGGGGTAGGCTCTTGGCTAGCTAAGGCGGACGTCACATCGGCTTTTAAAGTTATGCCCCTAGATCCGGCTTACTGGCACCTTTTCGGAATCAGGTGGCGCGACCAGTTCTATTTCGCGGTTCGTTTGGCGTTTGGTTGCAAGAGTAGCCCCAAGATATTTGACACCTTGTCGGAAGCCATGTGTTGGGTGCTTTTAAACAACCGTAAGATTCCGTTCGTCTTACACCTGCTCGACGATTTCCTCTCCATCACTCCCCCATCGTCTCCGCCAGCTTCGGGCATGTCCGCTTTAGTCAAGGTTTTCAGGGACCTCGGAGTCCCGTTGTCCGAGGAAAAGACCTCCGGTCCTTCCACCTCCCTCGAATTCCTCGGCATAGTTTTGGACACAGTTTCGTTTCGTGCCCGCCTTCCTTCCGATAAGTTGCAACGAATTACGTCCTTGTTGTCCGGGTACCTAGCTCAACCGCGTTGTACTAAGAGGGAGCTGTTGTCCCTACTGGGGCATTTGAATTTCGCCATGCGCGTACTGCCCCAAGGCCGGTCCTTCGTGTCCTATCTGCTGACCCTCGCATCTTCGGTCCCGTCACTGCTAGATACGGTTGAACTAGACGAATTTTGCATGTGTGAGTTGCGTTTATGGCACGAGTTCCTCCGATGTTGGGACGGCCTGTCCTTTTTTTTATGACGATAGCCTGACCTCCGCCGCTGATCTCCACCTGTTCACCGACGCCGCGCCATCCGTAGGTTTCGGTGCCTATTATAGAGGCCGCTGGTTTGCAGCCCCATGGCCGGTCGAACTCTCCTCCATCCCGCCTAATTCACAGTCCTCCGCACTGTTCGAAATGTACCCAGTGGTTGCTGCAGCTGTTCTTTGGGGGTCGGAATGGTGTAAAAAGAAAATCTTAATTCATTCCGACAACAGGGCTACAGTCTCAATCATCAATAAAGGCCGTTCACGTTGCTGTACTATCATGTCACTCCTCCGCCGTCTCACATGGGTGTCAATATGCCATCAGTTCATTGTACGTGCAGAATACATTCCCGGTCACCACAACTCTATTGCTGACAGTCTCTCTCGCTTTCATTTTCAGAAATTCTTCAGTTTGGCCCCGGAAGCGCACAAGACCCCCGATCACGTTCCTCCATACTCTCAGCTCATCTTCCTGTAAACCATCCACTCCTTCACCTGCACCTCCAGTCCGTCGACACCATCCTGCATGCCTTATCACCCCGCACCCTACAATCTTACTACACCTCCTGGAATTGCTTTAAAGCGTTCCATGGCATGTATAACATCCAATTCCCTTCATTCGATCTAATCACATATTCCTGTTTCATCTCATACGCTCATTCTCATTTACAGATAAAAACCTCGACAATTAAAGCCTACCTGAGCGGCATCCATTTCTTTTATAAATTAATAATGGGTTCAAATTGCCCATTTTTCCATAACCCTCAAATTCAACTGTTACTCAAAGGATACCAGAAGTCAGACCCAGGCGTTTCCAAACCTAGACAACCCATCACGTATCCCATACTCACCCACTGCATTAATCTTCTCCGTTCCGGATACATCAACCCTCACGTAGACCTCACTCTAACAGCCCTCTTCACACTCGCATTCTTCGGTTTCCTCAGATGCTCAGAATTCACCGCGTCATCAACACTGTACAATCCAGACATCCACCCTCGTCTATCCGATTTATCCATCATGAACAACGAAACCATCAGATATCTACTCAGACACAGTAAAACCGATCAGATCGGCAAAGGCTGTCCAGTATATTTTTTCAAATTACCATCCCCGGTCAGCCCTTACGAGATTCTGTCTACCTTTCTGAATTACAGGTTTCGTACATCACTCTCTCCCACTGATCCACTGTTCGTAGACGAATTAAACAGAGTAGTCACCCGCCACTGGTTTCAAAAACATTTAAAAATCATTTTGCATATGTCTGGTTTTCCCGCTAACAATTTCTCTTCTCATTCATTCAGAATCGGAGCAGCAACCACAGCGGCACAAAATGGACTTCCGGACTATTTAATCAAACGCCTGGGTCGCTGGTCATCAGACGCTTTCCAAATTTACATCAGGTTAAACTGTTCAGACATTCGTTCCGCCCACTCCTCATTAATACAGTAATCATCACGTAGCTATAGCCTTCCGAACCTCACTCTGTTCCGGGCTGGCAGTCTTTTGGGGGTTCCCTCTCTACGAGGACGCGACGACTCCTCCCCCTTTTGACTCCAAGCCCAAGTTCATTCCTTTCTATCTCTTATCAATAAACCCCTCATAAATACCATTTTGTTGTCTGAGAGTTTATACTACTGAATTGTTGTTTGGTAAAACAGAGATTCGGGAGAGGAACTCTCAGACAACCCCTTTACCTATCACTCCCCTTCCGGTTGCTACAGGTATATAAACACCACGTACCTGTTACCCATCGTGCTTAGCATCTCCGGCATCCCTCCTCCTCCCCATCTCCACCTTCATAATCCTAACCGTTTTCCCTATTTCTTTCAGCCAAAAGGCAGGGGGGGTTCCCTCTCTACGAGGACGCGACGACTCCTCCCCCTTTTGACTCCAAGCCCAAGTTCATTCCTTTCTATCTCTTATCAATAAACCCCTCATAAATACCATTTTGTTGTCTGAGAGTTTATACTACTGAATCATGAATTTCATATGCAAAGAAAAAAACTTGGATTTAATTTCTGCAGCCGAAAAGTTTGTAAGGTAATGAATTGCATGAAAAAATGCATGAATTGCTTGTTTATTTAGTATAAAAATCAGTCAGTTTTTGTAGACTAAACGTTTTCTCAGATGCGATGCTCCAAATGTGGATATGTCTTTTGTAGAGTGGAAAGCTCAGCTAGCAATGGTGGAGGGTTTCAAGTAACTTGTTCAATACATCATTGCTTTGCGATTTTTTATTTAAACATATGACACTGGAGACAACTCCACATGCCCACTTGGTGGCCAAAATTACACTTTTACACTGAGTCTGAAGTTTTCTCCATCGACTTCTATTGGAGTCGCTGTCTCTACATGTTTTATACTCTAAGCCTCAGACAGACCCTTCTGGTACCATCGGAAAATCAGTCGTAAGGAAACACTTCCATTGTCATTTTTTGTGAAATGCATTTTTTTTTGCATTTGTGAAATGTTTTTGAAAATATAGTAGTGTTTTTCAATTTGCAGTTGCTCTTCAAATTTGCAGCACATTTCTGTAATGTTGTTGTGTTTTCACAATTTGCTGTTGCTTTGCACAAACGTCATTTTGTTTTCCCAAATTACAGATTTTTTTCTTTCTAATTACATTGTGTTTTCGCAATTCCATCTTTTTTCCCGAATGGCATTCATGTTGTTATAATCTTGTGTTGCTTTGCAAAGTCCATAGGAAGGACCTCCCTCCAAATCTGGTTGTAATTTAAGAGTGCTACAAATAATGCACCAATAATCATTTTTATATGTAAGTTCATGGGTGATCTCTGCTCTTTAAGTGCCAGTAGTCACTTCGTTTGCACTTGTTTGTGAAGGTTGCACTGGCTAGTACAGAGAAAAGCTGTTTCACTTATGTACGCCAGCTAAACTGAAGAGAACGTTCTGCAGAGTACAACTTAAGGGATAGAAAATGCATCAGGGGAAATCATAAAAACATACATGAAGAATTTTTACTTTTGTTTTCGTCCCTTGACACCGAGGAGAAAATGCCACATTAGCGCTTATAATTTTTGAAGTATAAGCCAAGTAAAAGCAGATGTACGGCATTCTTAAGATAATACAAAATAAGAGAGTAAACTACAGTTTTTTTTTCAATCTGAAACTAGTAACATTGAGTTTAATGGCAACATCGGGTTAGAACCCATTTACAACTACTCAAGGTTAAACTGCATATCCCTCAATCTAGACATGTATTGAGCATCTTTTGTAATAAACTTTTAAGCAGTATTTAGGAGATTCACATCACTTACGCTCATAGAATCCAGGCGATTATTAGATTATATGAGAGCTAAGCAACCGCTATTACACTGCTAATCAGGACTGTTTGTACCAAGGCCTGAGGGAAATCCAAGGCAGTGGCCACCAAGTTGTTTGAAAATTGGAGACAAATGACAAACCCCCCTCTCTCCATGACCCTTGAGATTCTCTCAGATACACTTTGCTCTAATGAGTAAGGCTTGCAGGAGCTGCTGCTAAAAGACTGTTTTGCTACGGGCCCAGATAGGGCAGGCCAATTTGGATCAGCGGGATCAAGGTTGTTTAGTTATCGAAGTTTGAGCTCAAACTCAAGCCTGTTTTCCTGAGTATTACACAATGATATTCATTGTAACTATTTTTTCATTTATGTTTCCAACAATAACTTTTAGGAGACCGTCAGAACATTGGGTTCTCCACTTGCATTTATCACAGTCCCTGTATCATCCAACATCATAGCACTACTTTTTGTGCAATATGAGCAAAGGAATTAACATTTGCCTATATCAGTAAAGAAAATAAAAAGTGCTTGCAGGATTCTTTAGGTAAACAAATTAAGAAAATAAAAAATTGGAAACAGATAGTGTTACTATATAACATATATGCAGACAGTATATATTTTTTACATCCTGCTTTGAAGGTTCACATTCTGTTGTATGTATGCCAATTTTTAATTTCTCAATCTCAAGTAGTTAATAAAAGAAAATGCATAGTCCCTGTAACATCCAACATCATAACACTATTTTTTGTGAACAAAGGAATTACATCTGCCTATTTCAATAAAAAAGAAAAGCGCTTGCTGGATTCCTAAAGAAAATATTAAACAAATGTAAACAAAAAAAATTAAGACAGGTGGTGAACGTTCTCAGGTCCTTTTAAATAGGATTTCACATGTTATTCTAGTTTGTATGTACGTAATTGCTTATTTTTTCTTGACATGGATTTTGTGGAGGAAGACGAGCTGGTCAACATGCCCAGCTTTCAGGACACTTCTCAGTAACGATGTCTTCTGTGGTAGACAAAACTCTCTCCACAGAGACGCTTGTGCCAGGAATGCACAGGAAACACTTTGCTACTCTGGATAGCTGAGGGTACTCATGTTTGTGTTCCTTCCACCAACTTCTCTAAACCTCTTATTTTCAGCTGCAGCAGCATCATGTGCATATACTGGTGCGGCATTGTCTTTGGCACAGGCAAACGTAGCTCCAAGCAAGTCAGCCAATGCACACAATCTCCTTGGTCTCTTCATGGGTGGCTTGGGGGGTGGGAGCAGGGCCATCCTCATAGTTAGGTGGGTGATCAACCTGCTCTGACTGGTCTGTCTCCTCCACTGGACTATCTACCTCCTCTTGCTGCTGAAAAACATCAAAGCATCAAATCAAACCAGTATTAATTTTATAGTAAATTTGCATTAACTACCACGACACATAATCTGAGTCAAATTCATCCTATGGCACATTTCTGTTTTTGTACATAATTATCCAAGTCCAGATATTAAAACTAAATGGTCATCAATATCCTTCATTTGTATTTATTTACTCAGATTTATACACTTACAACCTTTAATGTATGTAATAAAACAAATACCCTAATTTATTAATTTATTTACTTACATTCTGTTGCTTCTTTATGACAGCCACCACAGCATCAGTCATTTTGGAGTAGGTTTCTTTGGTCTCTGCATCAGAGAGAAAAGGTAGATCCTTAAAGCTAGGATCCAGAGCTGATGCCATGCAGTGTCTCCCTCTCATTGGCATATCTCTTTCCCAGATCTTGTGCTATAGCAGCCTTGATGTCCTTCACTGTCTGTGTGTCATCCAGGTTTTCTTCTGTGCCCATGACAAGCTTGGCATAAAGTGGTGCAATGACAGACAGAGGGGGCATGCTCTCCTCTGACATTACCAGGGTAGCACCCTTCATTGGCTTGAGTGCCTTGAGCACTTCCTCGGCACATGTGATGTCAGCCTCGCTCAGTGTGAAGATATCTTTTTCACTCTTTCTGACCTCTGGAAAGGAGTGCTGAATAGGTGGCTCGTTGTTGCGCTAAAAATCTTTCTATCATGTCATAAGATCTGTTCCACCTTGTGACATAGTCTGTGATTAACCTGTGTTTTGGTAGCAGGAGCAGGTCTTGTTTGTGTTTTAGCTGGTGGCTGGCTATGGCGCTGCATCTTTAAAAGGTTGTAACATGTCTGATCCTGCTGAGTAGTCACTCCACTGTTGGCAATTTCAGTGCTTTCTGCAAGGCGAGAATCAGGCTGGGTGCAAAACATTGTACTGTATGTCAGTCATGTCTGCAAGTCCAGCCACGACATTCATATTGGAAGCATTGTCTGTTACAATGACGGGATCTTTCACTTCTAATCTCCATTCAGTAACAGCTTCCTTTAGTAACCCTGCGATGTTCTTTCCTGTGTGGCTGTCATGCATTGCTCTTATTCACAGCACATATGAGTCCAGCTTCCATTCATCCGTTATGTGATGCGCTGTTATGGTTACGTACGATTCAGTGGCCCCCGATGTCCGAGCGTCACGTCTCAGCTGAGCTGAGAGATTCTAGCACCCTCGTTTTTACCTCCTTGTACAACTTTGGCACAGCGATGTGTTGTCAGGATGGTATGGTGTAACGAGGCTCCATTGTATTCATCATATTACAGAAGCCTTCATTCTCTACAACTGAGAGGGCACATATCTTTGCAAATGAAAGAAAGTAATTTTGGAAAGAAAGAGTTATTTTGGTTGCATGAGTTGAGGTCAGTGGTAACTTCGGTGTGTGAACCTGTTCCAGAGTGAGTTGAGAGGGATCCATTAAATGTTTAATGTTAGCTATTTGCTATTTTGTTTGCTGTACCTCAGAATGGTGTCTTGCTAAGTGTGCTCTCAGATTAATTGTGGTCCCCAAGTATTTTATTTTGGCATGGCACATTTTGTAAACCGCATGGCTCTTGTCAATCTCCTTAGTGCCTTCTTTATTGTGGAAGCCAAAATGAGCCCATACTTAGGCTCTGTACGCTGTGAGAGCAGTTCGAACTCTTTCCGATTCAGCCATCGGTGGTAACGTTGCTACTAATGTTAGCAGAGTGCCCTTACACTACTTACTGTCTCAGTTTACGTTGTCACATTAGGGTTGAAGAGTCAAATGGCTGAACATAGATTACAACACTGCTGTCTAGTGGTCGGGAGTTTAAACACAACACAAAACGAACCACTGCCTGCCACGAATCTTTGCATGTAAACTATTAAGTACAAATCCATATAGTGTTTTTAAGAATCGATACAGTATCACAAAACATAATATTATGATACTTAAGTGTATCAATATTTTCGTACAAGCCACATAGCCAGAGGTTCACAAGGACACAACTTACAAAGTCTCAATAAGGAGTAGATAGGAGTTACACTGGGTAAGTTTGTTGGTGTCACTCCTCTCGAGTGGTCACTCCTGGTCATCCTAGTGCAAAACAATGCACAACCAAATAGATGCTAACTCCAACATCCTCCAGTGACATAGGCAGTATCTACTTGGTGGTGTGTACTTGCTTTAGTTTGCCCCAAGGTTGGTGGCACATTTTACCCCACAACCTCCGTTTTCATAAAAACGCTTGACACACTTATGCTAACTCATTTTTTAGTTCACCTGGGATGTGTTAATGGTGCACTCTGTTATGACAACATATCTAAAATGAGAATGCACTACACAAAAGTACATAAGTACCTATGCATTAGGTAGCTTCTAAAACTCACTGTAGCAAAAGTTGTCTCCTAAAATTTACGAATATCTGAAAACTACATAATGTTTTAAAAGGTTGTTTTGATAGCTGCACTCGCAAGCAATCCAGTAAACTGTAAAGAAAAGTGAGTAGTTGTATTTGATGAAAATGGCATGTTCAAGAACTTCGCACAGTTGATATTCTAATAGTAGCCTATACAAAATTTGCTATTTTTCAGCAATCATGTACCAAAAGTGAATGAAATTTTCATCAAAAGCAAATCTGGCACGTCAATATTTTTTGTAAGCTAAAAGGTCTGGAGCAAATTACCTACTGTATTTTTACAAAATCAGATCACCTGGTAATAATTATGCAATGCAAATCCACATCTCAGTAATTTAAACATGTAATTTGCTTTGGTGCCTGACTTCCCCCATCTTTCTAACTATCAGCAATAACCCTGAAAATTGTGATATCTCAGTAGACCATGTGATGGGTAAATTGCATGGAAGAATGTATCAGATTTTGGAATATGTAAAGATTTAGCAATATACTATGTTACTAATTGATCAGAAATCCATATTAGCCTTCATGCAATTACCCCATATCTGCATATTAGACCAAAATTAACATTAGTTAAAATTTCCCCAGTGGGATGAAAGTTTGGTTATTACACAGCTAAAAATTTAGTTGGTTAAAATAATTTAAAAAATGATCACATTTTCAACTGGTTTAATTACTTTTATTGGAAAAATAAAGAAATGAAGAAAAAGCTGGTTGCCAGTCAGCACAATATCGTTATTTCAATAGTTTCAATAACCAGGATTAAACAAGTGTTGTTGGTGTAAAGGGGGTATAAATGGTAGTCCAATCAATTTTATATTAGCATTTGGTTTTGGTTTTAACCAAAATTTAATTAAGCATGAACAACTCATGATAAGGAATCCCAGGCCTGGCTCTCAAGGGTTATGGGTTTGAATCCCACATGGCTTTCATTGCCTTTTATACCCTTGATAGAGGCACTTTTTCTGAGCACCAGACTATCTGCTAAAATCCAGCGGCTGGGTCATAGTATCAGTGAAGCTGTTAAGTCAACCTCCAGATGAGGGTCTTTGTTCAGCAAATAAATAGTGTAATATAATGAATGTGGAAATAATTGCAGTGAAGTACACAAACAGGAACATGTGTGCTTTGAGTACATGGGCAAGCTGTATCTGTTTGTGCAGTTGGCAGCTCCCTGTCTCTCCTCTCTGAGAAACTTTTAATTAAGGTGGGCTTTGTTGGCATGACAATGCCATTGTGTAATAACGCCAGCATTTCACCAGGGCTAAAGAATACCTCCTCGTCCTATTGTGAGTTGCTGAGAGCATGCCATCTATGAAATATCATTCTCTGCCAGAGATTTTTTTTTTTACATCTTAACCCCTTAACGTATGAAAAAGGTTCCAGGTAAATGTATGGGTATTAGCACAAAAAACCCTGCACCAACAAAACCGAGAAAATCCAAATTAGCACTGTCCCTCTTGGATAGTCATTTGATTGTAATACCGTACTGAAAGCTATATTATCTTTAATTAATGGCAGGCAACCTTTACCCAGCCAATCTGTGTTTTATTTTTTGCTTTTCAAATTGACTATGTGAGATACAGTACATGCATGTTCATTGTGGATAACGCATTTAATACATACTTTGTAAACATAAAACATTTTAAATCATTAAAAAAGAATAGAATATGGATTGATGTCGCTTGCTGCTACATTGGCTTGGGTTATCATTGTGGAATTATCTTCTCAAGCTTAATTGCATGCTATAAACAACAGGCAGCCTGGTCACTGTTCACAAATGTATAATTTGGTGTTGATATTATTCTTGACAGGTCTGTCATTAAGGTATCATTTATCTCAATGGCACATGTGGACACAGATATGCTGAATGCTTAATTGCATGGCTGCTATGGAGAACTAACCCTCCACCACCAAAACACACACACATACACACACACAATCTCTGCGGTGTGTCCGTGGCCTCTGGGTCAGACCCTGCTTGGTGCTGGTGTCACTCATTAGGAGGAGATGTTAATTAAGGAGATCAGGGTTTAGAAGGAGCGAGATATTTGCTTGAGAAGGGGTCAGAGAGAGAAATAGAGAGATGGTGGGATTGAGAGAGAACCTTTGTATAAATGCATGCGTGCAGGTCTGCCTTATTTTTATATTATAATAACATTCAAAAATGCAAATTGGGTAGGCAAGTTGTTCATTACCTTTGTTATTTTATACACGCTTCATGTGTTATGCTTTAGCAATACAAAAATTGCTTTTGACATGCTAATAAAGTAAACGCATTGTACTGAATTTTGAGGGAGAGGGACGGAGAGAAGGAAGAGTAGAAAAGGTAGGAGAGCAAGAGAGAGGGGGATAGAAGATAGAGTGCGGGGAGGAAAAGGGAAGAAGGGAATGGGAAGAAGGGAATAGGAAGCTGGAAACAGATAACTGGAGAGGATGCAGGGATGCAAAGAGAAAAAAAACAGGTAGATCAGGAAATAAAGGGAGATATTGTAAAGAGTGTAAATATGTAAAACTGTGGCAAAATGAGAGGAAAGTACAATGGAGGGGGGTGGAGGTGTGGGCAGCTGGGTTTGTTTGGAAGGGTAAGAGACCAACAGAGGAGTGTAATATAAATCAGTGAGTATGCTGCGTGGGAAGGAGGGACAGAGAGAAAGAGAGAATTTCCAGAGAGACAGGTGTGAACTTTGACTGTCTGAAATTAATTCAGATTCACTGCCTGACTGAGACTGCACATAAAGAAGCAGGTGAGTCACACATGAGGGATGACAAAGAGATGAATGATTGTAAGAAGAAGAAGGGAGGGGTGCTCTTTTAGGTGATTCGGCAGAAAATGTTTGCTTCATCAGTAAATCACTATAAATGTTGGTGTGACAAGAGTCCACACTAGTCATCCCAAATCCACTTTCGAAATTTGGTTTGGGTTTTACAATTACATCAAACAACAAGAAAATTTGGCATGCCAATACCTACATCTGTTAGATTTACAAAATGTTATTGAAAAATATCCCACATGGTGCTTGTTTCATAACTATATGAAAACCATCAGAGGAAATGATATCTAAAAATATATCCCCAGTGTTCTTGAAGCTGGGGAGCTGCTTGCGATAGTCCATGGTGACCAAGGGCTGACGTGTGCTGCAGGAATGCAATGCACCATTTTGGCACTCTGTTTAGAAATCTGTTCCCTCTCCCATCTGTGCCTCTTTGAGATCTGAGGAGAGATTCCACTGTGAGATTCAGTGGGCGTGCAGACCGATCCCTGTGACTGTTTTTGTTTTTGTTGGTTTTAATATCATGGGTTGTTTACAATTTGAGCGCTTCTGTAATTAAATATGTTTTTCGAGACAATGTGTACCTCCAGTTTTTGGCAAATTGACAAATGTGGATGAAATATAACAGCCTAAGCGAAGTGTAAGAAGGATGGTGAGAGGAGAATCTTTGAGGAAAGGAAAAGAATAAATGGATGGGGACTATTTCATCCATGTGAAGGAGTAAATTCTACAAAACTGAATGCAGGAAATCAGTAAGACGGAATGGAGGAGAACATTTCTATGATTAATCGAACTGTATAACCCTGGCCTTGAACAGACACAACACAGGAAAAACACACAAGATGATAATACAGTACCCTCTTAAACTGTAAAACCCCTGGCTTTCTGGAGACCCAGATTGCTATTTCCCAAATCCTTTTAAAAGAGCTGTATAAATAAAAAACAAACAAGCACAGAGAAACGACAGACATAACAGGACTGGTGTGTCACAGAGAGCAGTCGTGAGCTGATCTATGTATGTGCCTTTGCCAAGGACAGTGACAGAAGGAGACTGAAAGCTTAGTGGGCACACCTCTCTCTCTCCTTCCACGCATACACGCACACAGTGATAGCAGACGCCTACCCTTCTGTTGGGCAGTACTGAGTCCAGTCTGGTCAAAACAACCTCTAGTCTAAAGAACAGCACTATTATAGCAACGATGCTACTATTCTCATTGCTATTTTGCTGGTTCTGAATTATTCCAACTTCTATTGAAAGCTGCAGGACTTTACAGACACAAATGGTGGTCATAGCCAAACTGTCATGGTTATATCATTGATCATGAATCATACTGAGACAAATTGAACATAATGATGAAACGAACAGTCATTTCTAGACATCAGATAAAATTAAGTTTCACAATTACTCTTCCTTCCGAACAGCAGTGCAGTAAGCTTGTACTAGTTGTTTGTTTGTCTTCGATCGCTTCCGTTTGCAGCATAATCTGGGACAGTGACCCACTGTCTTTCTCATGTCTCCTTATGCATTTAAACAAAAAACAGAAAAGATAATGATGACGAAAATTATTTTTGTCAGTTATAGCATGGACTCTTACCTTACAACAACATTTAAGGTAGTATAAACAATATACTTTTTTACCTCTGTAACTGAATCAATTACTTGATTTTATTACTTTTCTTATTTTTGGTACCTGTGACCAAAATCTGGAACGACTATTTTATTTTCAGAATTTTTCCTTATGTGTTTGTTATTGTTTTCATTAGTTGTTTAAATATTTATTGCTTTTGTTATTATGACATAAAGGCTGGGATTCAATCAACATTTGTCCATAAGAGTGTTAGGCTTTTTTCCTACAAGAAAAGTTTTAGTCTCCCAGATTCAGCTTTGCAAAATTAGGTTAATGAACATCTGACAGATATTAACTGTCACTCAGGTGTTTCCTTTTGCATTGATTGTTCACACATAAAAGAACAGTGAATGTCTAGTCTTTGTTTTCATCTGTGGAGATGGCATTCAGAATCATATGGTATACAACTACAGGAAGACGAGGGAATTCATATATAGACCATGCATATGCCCAAAAATTGTCTCCAAACATGCACACGCCAATTTTCTTGCACAATTTCGGATTTATAAAACTTCTACTTGATGTGAGAATATGCATATTGGTATGATACATTCGACCCATTCATATGCACACTTAGGGCACATATTTGCTCTAAATAGCACACCCTAGATACCAAAAGAAATTTGTACTAGAATTTCTTTATTTTAATCAATTATGATTAATTAGGATCACATTATCATTCGTAATCATTGTTGTTTTTGGCCATAAATAATTGATTCATTAAATTAACAGATATGAGCAATCAGTTCATTATTAATCAATTTCTTGTTCACATAAATAGACCTAAGCATGTGATGATAGCAAGACAGCATGACTTTGGATGCCTTGGCACTGCTAGAGGATATTGTGAACGGTATGTTGCAATGTCAGGGACCACTCTAACTTTTTTCCCATGATGACGACTGGCTCCTGAGTCGGTTTTGCTTAACATGCACTGTGCTCTTGGAACACTGCTGAACGCTGCAGTGCCCTACACATGGAAACCAGCCAATACTTTACTTACTTACTGCCCATTATGCCCATTGGAATGTAGGGTAGCAACAAAGGACTTCCACCGCTGTTGTCTTTGGCCAGCTTTTCAATGGTGCCCCAGCTGTGGGGGCACCATTGAAATTAGGGTGTTTAGGTTTTTTAGTGTTTAGGGCCTTTATTTCTGCTTCCACAGTATTTCGCCAAGTGATTGTTAATCTGCCATGTTTGCGCTTTCCTTTGGGTGTGCAGTGAATAGCTGTCTTTGTAATGCAGGTACTGTGACTTCTGGTTACATGGCCAATCCATCTCCTGCGCCTTTTCCTGATGATCGTACCTATAAACTGTTGGTTGCACTGTTTTCATAGGTCTCCACTAGAGATGTTACAAGGCCAGAAGACACGGCAGATTCTACACAAGCTTTGAGTATGAAAGGTGGACAGTTGTTTTTTGCCTTTTTGTCATTTGCTAGCACTCTGACTCAGGGGTACACAGCTTTGATACAGTTTGAGCTTAGTATGAATGCTGGTATGGGTTATTCGTCAGATGTTGTGGAGCATTCTGAAGGATATCCTGGCTTTGTTGAGACAACTCTGTATGTTCCTCCATCATGTGTGGCAACACTCCCGAGGTATGTCAATTTCCCACTTTGGAGAAGTTCACTGAATTTGATTGTCACTGGTTATGGATTTGAACTAGGTATGGCTTCAGTCTTCTTGATGTTTAGCAACCTGGTGTGCAAATATGTTAAGTATGCTAGTCTTCTCTTATGTGTCTTTGTGGGTGTGGGAGGGTACTGCCAGATTGTCAGCACAGTCCAGATCTTCTAGTGTAGAAAAGAGGGTCCGTTGTATGCATCTAGAAACATCTTCTATGGTCATCCACCCAACCAAGTCACTTAGGTTGAAAAATAATGCTTTTTAGGATAATGGCAACTCCTTCGTCATGTTAGTTATCATCCATGCCAGAGTATTGTACAGTCTCTCCAGCTGTAATTCTTAATCTTCAAGATCCTGTCCATCTGCTCTCACTGACTCCCAATAAGCGCAGGCCATAGCATCACATTTCAGCTGTAACTTGCAATAATTTATTGGCTGCAAACATAATGCACACATTCCAAAACCTGATGTTTGCCTTTGTTTTAATGTTCAGGACTTATACCTTTCTACCAGTGGCTTCTTTGCAGGTTTCACCACCCCAAATACCTGCCCATCTGCAAATGATGTCAGCTCTGGGACTCACGGCCATGGGGACTTTTCAGTGGGAATAGCAAACTGTTCAGTTGTATCCCAACCCTTACTCAGCCATGTCATACCAAGAGTGTTGGATGGCATCATTCGTCTTAGCTTTAGGTACATTAGATTCCCATATACAGCCAGAAAACATCAAAAATCAATTTGCAGCAATGACCAGTTTTCCTTATGTAATTGGTGCTATGGACTGCACTCAGAAGTTTCTTTTCCCACCTCTTTGCTGCCTTTATTGCATTTAAAATGCATTGCTCTGTCCTTCACATTATTTATATATAGCCAGTACGATTTTGTATCAGGCGTATGCAGGGACAGCCAGCATTGGTGTGCAGGGAGTCCTAATAAAGTCTGGTTTGTTTTACCAGAACCAGAAAACGAAATATCTTGGTGAATGGACGGTGTGGCAGTGGCAGTGGCAGCGCATAGATATGGTATGTTTGCTGTTAATTTATAATGGGAATGTTCTGTAAACTCACTTTACACACATATCACACTTGATATTTAGTGAACCCATTGCCTGGTGATTATCTTCCTGACCTCAAAGATGAGTGTGGTTACTACTTTGTTGGTTCGGATTTTAGACTACTACGTCCCCAAACATATACCTTGGGTCTGTGGGCAACTAGGGAGCTATGAGAAAAGGTATGGTACTGTCAGTGCACTGATACAAGCACCATGAATTGTTTTGTATTGTCTTTTATTATGTGGATATTTGTGACTGTTTTTAAAGTTTGAAATATTAATAAATGGTGTAATAATATTTTTTGTTTCCAGCGAACTGACATCATAAGGGTTCGTAGTGTTGACCGCTGTTCTTTTCCGGGTTTATGTTGCTGCTCTAGTAGGTCGGATTAGGTTTTGTTTCTTTTTTTGTTGGTTTGTTTCTTATTTTCTTTCTTTTTTTATTGAGTTTCAACTTTAAACAACACAAAAAAAGCCAGAAACAAAAACAAAGCCAGATAATTTCATTACAGTATACAACATACAAGTGTAAACATTGACAGAATTAGGGAAAAGGAGGAGTACAAATTTCACAATCAAAAACAAAAAGTAGTGGTCTTACAAGAGACAAGCTACACACAAATAACAAATGATACTCTTACTTATATTAGGGCTCCTGTGTGTTTGCGCTTCTTTTTTGAAACAGGAGGCTGGTGGGCAGAGCTGGGACGAGCCGTCTTAGTTTGAGGCACACCTGGATGGAGTGCGCTACATTATTTAACCTGCCTTCTCCCATTATAGCGTGCTTGCTGGCTTAGTCGCTTGCTTGCCATCTCCATGCACATGTTTGTTTGGTTTTTCGCATTGAACAACACTTACCATGATTACACTTTTCACTCATTCATGCACCTGCATACACAACTGATAGCTTACAGACTTCCACACATCATGTTTTCTTCTTTTTTATGTGTTTTGCTTTCATTAATAATAAATTAAGATATTGCCCTGTAATTCCCTGTGTGGTCTCCCTCTTTTGTCATGGCCTTACAAACCGGGTTGTGACACTTAAATCAACATACTGGGCTCTTGTTAATCTGGGGGAACCCTAAAAACAAGGCTGCAGCCACCAATATCAATGTCGTTTAGATATGGACCCCGCACTTTGTAAAAGTACCAATGATCCAAAGCACACCTCAAAATCAACACAAAATTGGTTCATTGACCACAGAGTCAAGGTTTTGTCATGACCATCCCAGCCCCCTGACCTAAACCCCATAGAAAACCTGTGGGATGAGCTGAAGAAGAGACTCCTCAAGCGTGGACCTTGGAATCTGGAGAACATGGAGAGATTCTGTATGGAGGAACGGTCTCAGACCCCTTTCCATGTGTTCCCTTTCCATGTGTTCTCAAGTCTCATTGTAAACAATAAAGATATTTTTTTTACTACCCGTTTTGCTCATGTTTAACAAGGGTGCCAACATTTGTGCAGGGCACTGTAGAAAAAATCAATAATTTCACTCTTCTGTCTGGAGAGCAACATGCATTTCATGATCAATGGCCATGCACCCAGATACAGCCTGAGAGGGACAAATGGTCTCCCCTTGTACCCCCAAACCAAACAACAGGCATTTCAAGCATGGCAAGGACCAAACCTTAACTTAAAACTCAAAACATAACACTTATGATGGCCAATAAAGATCTATACTTGATTACCAGTTACATTATGAGTTAAAAGTGGAATTCGGTATGGTACGACCCTCTTTATTCTTGGAAAGCCCTAATGTTCCCCTCAAATGTAGAATCCTTTGATAAACATGGCCTAACATTGGGCGCCATCGCCTCTCTCCCACTGGCTCCTTCCCCTTCTGGAGCATTTCTGTGTGGGTGTGCCTGTGTGTGTTTGTGTATGCTTAGGATCATGTTCCTCTTCTACACCCCAATAATATTAACCCAACTTCATATTAGTAAGAATGGTAGAAGAACTTGAGTCACATGACAACAGTAGTGTCTCTCAATATAACAGCAAAGCCATTCAATAGCAGAACGGCCTGTTCCTCTCTGTGAACTCTCCTCCCTAAACTCACATCTATTAATGTATGGTGTCATTGTGATGGTCATAAAGAGCTGATTACAGAAATATTAATAATGAAGGGTTGTCTTGTGTTGCCAATTGATCAACCCTATTTTCTCTGGCCCTTTCCACCTAGTTTTTACTAGTATCATATAAATATCAATATCTCAAAAACTGTTTACTTCACACAAGGTTGAGGGCTTAAAATAAAGCAGAGTCGTGTACCATGTAGAAATGTGAGACAGTCAAAATGTGAAAAAGTGAAAATGCAACATTACTGAAATGCCTTGTTTTGGTTCAACACCCTCCCCCTTCCTTTGCTCATGCCAAGTGTGAATGTCTCCAGCTTGCTTCTGTAGAAAACTTAGCTGGATAACAATAATCAATTGATTATGAACACTCAATATGCTAGGTTCCATAGCAATAACATAATAATAACATAAAAATGTTAAACCCCTCACATGTCCAGATGCGGGTCAAATTCATCTTCTTCTGCCAGTCACAGCTCTCCATCTCCAAAGACACGCTATCCTCTCCAGAGTCAAGTCCATCAAACTCCATAGATACCTTGATGACATTAAAATGCCTTTTTCTTGCCATTACCCTGACAGATTATTGGTTCATAGATTGAAAACAGCACAGAATGAAAAAAATACCTGCTCATTGTATCACAGTTGTGGTAAGCCTGCCCATTAATACTGATGAATCCTGTAGTCATGTACGGCCTACAGCTGGACAAATACCCCTAGGATCCACTAAAAACATAGTTTTACTACAGTACAGCCCATCCCTGTTTTGCAAACTTAGTCTGCTCAGTTCAAATTTATGTTGGACAGGATTCACCTGCAACACATTCACTGGATATTTATGGATACCTGCATATGCATTCTGTTCTGCAATGCACTGATATTCCAGGTATGACATATTATACCTTGTTAGAAAGGGTAGGAAGCCTTCTTCAAGATACATGCTGTGTATTACATTAGGTCGAGACTGAAATTATGTAGCACTATATTTACGCATCACTAACAAGCAGTTCATGACAACGTTAGCTAAGGTATAGCCCCTGGAAGTATACAGTTTTTACTCGGTTACCTAATCGCTCAATCTATTCACCATCACCTCTGGAAGTCTTGCACATTGGGATTTACTTTTTTGGTGTCATCTTGATATATGGGGATGTCATGAGAGAACAGTGTGTGCACCATATATTTCACAGGTCTTCATATTCCTTGGCCCAATTTGACCATGCACAGCAATCAGATCCAATAACTTCCAACCCATTTTAGAGCTTCGAGTATCTAGTAATGGTACAGCTCGGACTCCAACTCTAAATGGCAGGTTGATGCCTGCTTCCTGAACATGCATCTTTTTTCATGAGCTACTCAGGTGTCCTCATAAAGTTTGTTTTTAAGAAGGAATCCATGGTTGTGAAATTCCATCCAAACCATGCTGTTGAGATAATGTAAATATGTTATTTATCATAGCAACAGTCCTCATTGTAACCTTGTGTAGAATAATTAAACCTGGCCTCCCTTTTATAAACATTTATTCACATTCATTAATGCTGTAGTAAACATAAACAAAAATAATTATAAAAAAACAGTTGGTAATGATTTATTAAGCAGGTATAGTTGTGCTGCACTTTAAAGTGGTCACAATATCCTCTGCCTCTACCTCCTTACTCTACAGTATTCTTACACTCTCCTCTAAATTAATTTTAGGAGGCAGCACAGTGTGGCTTGGCCAGCATACAAACATTCCATAACTACTACTCGGCGAAGTATTTGGAGGCATCTACCACTGGTGATCACAGAGAGTGTGGGGGGGGGGGGGGTGGGTGTGGGTGTACGGTGGGGTGGGGGGGCACCTGTGTAATGGCATGGGCTTTCCCTGTAATCTACCCAGTTACCATGGCAACCGTAGGAGTTCATTTGTTTTAACTACGCTGCAAAACAGGGTATTGCTTTCATATGGTGCACTGAGCTGAGTCAGCACGACTCACTTTTTTTAAAATGCAACGACTTGAAGGGATTCTCATTTATGCTTTTTGTTGGAGCATTCTTCATCCTCTACAAAATGCAATCCCTTTTTCAATTTCTTGATTCTTTTTGTTCAGTTTCAATTCAATTTTCTGTTCGGCCATTTTGGGGTTGCTTTTTCATACTCTAAAGAACATAGTTAATGTTTTCCTAACATATGTAAGGAGCAAATTTGTCACACTTCATAGCAGCCAGGACGGGAACCTGGACTATAGGTGACCCCAGTGTAATAACACATGGCCACAGGAAAAACTCTCTATAAGAGCCCATAAAGCCCAGCTGGCCACACCAATGGATAAGGACAAAGCTGAAAACATTTACATAATTTACAAAACATTCACATTACACTAAAACAAATATTGTATATGCATGCTTATTATTTTATCAGTTCAATATGTTTGAATAAATTAAAATTTGTACTTGTAGCAAGCATCTGGTGACAAACAGGGGTCAGGTCATGAATATGGACAGAAACAATATGCCAAAACTGCAAGAAGCCCCAGAATTTCTTAAATCCTGATTACTGGGTCAAGTTGAAAATTGAATAGTCAGAATTGACTATCCAATGGGATAATTGCAAATAAAGTTACCTTTTTATTAAATGTACAGCTGTAAAAATCCAGCAGTAATCATGCATTTTATATCTGTCAAGTCTGTTATGTTATATTGCATTATAACTTTGTCTTTGGCATACCCATTTCTGGATATTGACTCCATTTTACAGTTGTATCACACTAGAACTCTCCAGTCAGTGAGGGAGCATTCGCTCTGAGGGACATTGTGAACCTGAACCTGAAGTGACTCACAGGGAAATATATTGGAACTAATTTATAAAGCAGGTAAGTGGGGGTGATTAAAATTTTATAGGTCAGCCCCAATTCTCACTTCTCTATTACAGTCTGGAAAGCTGTGGAAACTGTTGTGTTGTGCTGTGTTGTACACATCTGATCTATAAACTATATTCATGGAAGTATGTGGGAGATTTGGGGGTGTATTTGCACACTGTAGCTTTATTTGTGTGTGTGTGTGTGTGTGTATGTGTGTGTGTGTGTGTGTGTGTGTTAGAAAGCTGTAAATTTCCAACAGACATCTGTGATTATACTACAGTGCAAGTCCTGTCTCTGCTGTTCTGGATGTGGCATCTCCAGAGCTCTGCCCCAGTTATTTGCTCTGTAAATACCCCCAGAAAATAAATAAAGCGGTAAAATAGGACAAAGTCTTCCTCTCAGTGCCCCCCTGACACCAGCCTTCCAGGAAACACTCTGAGGAAAACGTATGAAAAGACCTGCCTTGGCAAGCAGGCCAACTATATGTCAGTACCCCAGCTCTCTGATGTAGTCCTGTACCTTCCTCAGGACTTAACACCCAGTGGCTGGTCAGGTTTTGCTGAGGTCTCACATCCCCTGTCCTGAAAGCTGTGTTATGTTCAGCTGAGTTGTGTTGTGTTTAGCGTGATCGTTCAGATGTGTTTAGCTTCAGGCATAGCTATACAGGCGTGGTTCATCCCAGCTGACTTGTGTGGCGTGTGTGTTTTGGCATTGCCTGTTTCATAGTGTGCTTCAGCTCAGCAGGGGCACGTGCAAGTGTATGTTTTATTTATGATAGTGCACCCTGTTTGGCATTTGTTTCTGTGTATATAAAGTGTGTGTGAAGTTCAGGGGCAAACTTCACATCAGTCGTCTAGAGGAGAATAACAGTGTCATTTAGCAGTTAGGCCTGTGTTGAGCTCCAGAGGAACGGTACACACTCAAGATCTAATGGGGGCCTTTCTGTCCTTTCCTTTCCCCTTTTCTTTCTCCTGCTCTATCTCATTACCTCAGTGTCTCTATCATTAGTCAGTTTTAATTATCATAATAGGTTTCGCAAGAGCATCTTATTTCGTACTGTGGCATCATTTTTGAGCTCAATGTGTTGCTGTGTGTTGTCTTTAATGGGCTTTGCTTCGCCACCTTGGGTTTGTCTGCTCCGTTTACAGGGTGACACGCTTTTGAAGTTCCTGCATGACAGGGTTCAGTTGGGTGACCACGATGAGCTTATTAATGCTTCTGTTGATAGACAGTGCACATATTTGCCTACCTCAGTTACATTAGAGGTCGAAACCACTCAGAGTGTTAATAATCCTGCATCTGAAAATAACCTCAGAGCATTCAAGTTTACCCTAATGAGCAATTAAAACAAACAAAAAAAATAAGACAGAAATACACACCAAATTGTTAATCTAATGTCAGGCTTCCATGCTTCATATCACAATGCTTGGATTCAAAGAATTTATGTCTTTATGTCGTAAACAAGTATTTGACTTTGATGCTTGTCTCATGTCTAGATACACAGGTACTTGACAACAGGGCCAAGGAAATGATTGTTCTAAAAGGAAGCCAGGGCCTGTCCCTTGACAAAAAATTATACTTTGCTTCACACTTATCACTGTGTAGGGTTATGTAATTGAGGCTTGAAATTAATTCTGACATTTTCTCAAAAAACGGCTGTTTTATACAAGCCTCAATTAGAGTGTTTAGTTGGAAGCACAAAGCACGCATGGAGCCAACAGCCCTTATTAGGCAGATTTACGGACCCTTGGCACCTTCAATCAAAGTGTTTTTCCTGTATTTTATTCTTTCATAGAGCCCTTTCTGAATTCCTTTTAACTAAGGGCCATTACCAGGTGGCAGAAAGCACAATGACACAGCAGTAGGGAAGGGAGATCATGGCAGGACACTGCCCGGACTCACCCATCTCTCTCTGCCTCCTTCTTCTCCAGGTCCTGGATCACGTCCAGCAGCACCTTGATTGTGTTCTGGCTGGTCTCCAGCACCCCCTCCAAGCTCTGCAGCTGAGAATGCAGGGTTCCGATGTCGTGCAGTGGCCCCTGGGGGCCCAACAGCTTCTCTCTGGCCCTGGCCAGCTCCAGCTTCCCCTTGGCCCCTGAAACCAGCCCTCCCAGCAGCTCCTGCACCTGCTTGAGTGTCTCTGCCTGACCTGGGGTCAGGGTGGCATCTGTGGTCCTGCTCAGACATGGATCCCATGCACCATGGGGCGGGCACTGCCCTGAAGGCAAAGCTGGGCTATGGGGATTGCAAGGTGCATTGCCGGACATGTTGCTGGGTGTTTTAGGGGTATTGGCTTGGGGCTCAGTGCAGAAGATGGTGTGCTGGGCAGCTGATGGAGGCAGGGTCTGGCCATTGCCAGGGGACTGGGGACTGGTGCAAGGCAGCACGGAAGCAGGGTCCTGTCTCCGGGAAATGCCCGGGGTCCCAGCCCTGCGAGGATAGGCCAGGAGTGCTGACCCCCTTCCTGCTGGCTCCTGCTCACCACTGCCCCCTTTAGTGGGGGGCTCATTCCGCAGGGGGGGTCCAGGTCCACAGCATCCTTCTCTGCGTGGAGTGTATGGGGGTGGAGGAGGGGGTGGGGGAGGGAGTAGTGAATCTCTCCTATCTCCCCTCTCTCTTTCTCCCCCTCTCCAGGTGTCCTGAGCGGTGTGGGGGGCCTGAGGAGGGGCGGTGCACAGTGGCACATTTTGAGGGGTAAAAGCACAGGGTAGCACTGTTTGAGAGGGTAAGGCAGAGGGTATAACAGTTTGAAGGGGAGCAGCACATGGTAGCACAGTTTGAGAGAGAATGGCAGAAGGAAGTAAAGTTTGAGGGGGTAAGGTGCTCTGTGGTACAGTTGTAGGGGGTGAGGAGTGGGGCACTGTTTTGGGAGGTGAGACACATTGTGGCACAGTCTGAGGTGATGAGACACCATTCGGCACAGTTTTAGGAGGCAGGCTGCAGGGTCGCACAGTTTTAGGGGGTGAGGTGGAGGGTGGCACACTTTGAGGCGGTGAAGCACAGGGGGGCGACACAGTCTGACAGGATAAGACGGGGGGTTGCATGATTTTTGAGGGTGATGTACAGGCCGGCACGGTTTGAGGGGGCAGGACAGAGGGTGGGACAGTTCTGGGAGGGGAGGAGCTAAGTGGCACAGATTGAGCGGGAGGAGTGCAGGGTGGCACAGTTTTTCCTGGGTCACTCACTGCTCTCCCCAAACGCTTCTTCCTAGGGTGTAGTGGGGTAGCAAAAGGGGGCCCATTGGAGTTCATCACAGGAGAAGTAGGGGGGCAGCAAGGGGGCTCCACACGGTTGGGATGGGAGGAAGGAGTGCCATGTCTGGAGTTCACCATCAAAGGGGGAGACACAGCAGCAGCAGTACTTGGCCTGAGGCACTGGTGCCTGTGCAGAAGGGGGTGCTGTTGAGGGAGATTTGATTGGCAGCTGGCGGGGTTCAAGCAGTCCTGAGGAGGAGCGGGGGATAATATATGGTTTGGGGGGCAA
Source organism: Albula glossodonta (assembly GCA_019788955.1). Taxonomy (NCBI): domain Eukaryota; kingdom Metazoa; phylum Chordata; class Actinopteri; order Albuliformes; family Albulidae; genus Albula; species Albula glossodonta. Next base: position 1,559 of record JAFBMS010001115.1, on the reverse strand, counting down.
GTCCCATCCTGAGTTCCCCCTCCATCTTTGTCCTCCTGGCTCTCCACCCCGCCAAAGTCCCCAAGGCTCTGGCTGCGGGTTTGAGCAATGGAGAGGGGCAGGGGTTTCTGAAGGCTGGGGGAGGTCTGGATAGCTGTGCTCATGCAGGGCCGACGGGGGTTGGGCAGGGTGAGGGAGCAGGGGCGGGGCGGGGCCCAGGTCCGCCGCATGGGTGCTGGAGTGAGCGGGTGCGGGGGTGTCCTTGCCAAGATGGCCGCCACAGCACCTATTGTTCCAGCCATGTCTCCCCGGACCACCCCTACCACCGAGGTCCCATTGGTGGTCGCCTCTTTGGCCCTCTCCCTCCCATCTTCCTCTGTTGCTCCAGTCATAGGGCTTTTGCGGTTGGGGTGGGGGCTGCCTTGTTCTGCCCCTGACCTCCGCCGCCCACTCTGGATACCAAATCCATCCTCCAGGTCCTTGAACCTCACTTGTTGTGTGCGGTTGCGCCGCCGTTTCAGCCGGGGCCGGGTCTCAATGTCTGGAGAGTCACGGTCAGCAGCACCGACCGCACAGTCACCATCTTGTCTGTGTTGCTGCTGCTGCTACTGCTGCTGCTGGCACTAGGGAGATGATGGGTTCCTTGCTGACCATATCGCCAGATTATATCGATAGAATCAAAGAGCTCTGGCCTTGGTGCTGAATCTGCTTTTTGCTCAGAATGCTCAGAAGCTCCTCTCAGTTTATGTATGCAGTTGTCTTTAGTATGATAACTTGTTCGCTTAGCAATAAAGAGACTTATAAAAAAGATTTATAAAAGGCTCATTCCACTATTTCAATTTCTACACAGATTTAGGATACAGAAAGGTTTTCAGCTTTAGTTGGTCAGAATTATGAAGGTGCTGATGACGAGTGAAGGGAAATATATCCACAGTGGACAGTGCTGAGACTGAGTGCTCTGAGCTCCAATCAGCCTGTTTAAGAAGTCCCGGGGACATCAAGCCTTGGGTCACATGGCTGCCCCGTGTGTGTCTGTATGTGACGTCTGTCTGTCTGTGAGACTGCAGAGTACTGTCAAAGCAGGAAACTTGATGAGAAATAAAGAAGCAACGGGGGCAGAGGGAGGGAGGGAGGGAGGAGTGGCATGCTTTCAAAACAAAGTCCTGAGATAATACCCAATAAGTCTCCCAAAATCAACCAGAGATTTTAACTTTGAAACTCTGGCAAAGAATCCCTCTCACAGTGTACACTCTGTCAGCTAATGGTGAAGTCCCGCTGTGTGATATAACCAATCATTGTATATCCTGTGTGATGCTGTTGTTTTTAGTGATAAACAATGTTCTCCAAGGGGATGTATCAGTAGTCAGGAGAGGGAAAGCTCCGGGGTCAGAGTTCAGAGGTGTGCAGGTTTTCTATAGCAAAGGCAAACAGTGTCCATGTTAAATAAAGATAAAACTCTCAGGGGCAAGGCTTCTTTTTTGTTTCTGTTGGGAGGTGGAGTTAATCAGGTTCCCTGTCCCTCCTCCTTCCCCTGTAAACACACCCCTTTCGCTCCCCCGTCCTCCCTCTCACCCTGCCCC
>JAFBMS010001114.1:0-47653 GCA_019788955.1 Albula glossodonta | reverse complement strand
GGAACCAAACGATGACTGTGTAACCACTGTTCATTATTGAGTTCACTGGATTCAATGTGTTATGTTTAAAAATTTTGACAATATTCAAGACACCCGAATATTTGTGATAGTACAAAATCTGTTTAAAACGATAAAATATGCTGATCAGTTCTTTACAATCATTCCAAATGCACTTCTGGAATGTGCCATATGTCTACTTGTTACAGTTTCCTGTACACGCCATTACCTGATGACAACACCCTCCTCTTCTTCTTTATTTGCCACCTTAAGAAAACCAGCATCAAATTAATGCAACATCTTTATTTAATTGAAAAATTTATTTCACGTGATGTATCAACAAAACTCTGAAACCGATGTTCCAAACATTCCGAAGAAACACACCCGAACAATAGAAACACACAAGCCAAACAAACAGTGCAACAATGCCAATGTGGGGTCTTTTCAATGCAATGTGTAATCAATGAAATAAAAAAAAAAAAAGTCCAACAATTGAAATCTGCAATACTATCAAAGAGGTCCGACTGCAGACAAGTTCCAGCAGCACTCAGTTGCACTATGGTCCGCTGAAGTGTCGTTCGCCAAACACTAACTCTCAGTGGCCGCGTTTGCATTGCTGCAGTTACGCCTTGAGCAACTCCTGAGGCCTCCACTATCCGACACAACGCTCTGTGTCCTTAAAAAAATTGCATTACATAAAACATGAAATCTACAACCCAGCTTCATATCAACCTTGCATGCAAACAATTTTCACCCTGAGCATTACTACACTTAATCACCTTCATCCTTCCTTTATTACTTACAAGTTGTTATTGGCCCTTTTCACACGTTAATTATTCACAGTGGTATTAAATACAATAGCCTTCGACTTGGTTTCGTTGGTTAAAATACTCACCATGACACTGCACTATATCCAACATTATAATGCATTAACATTTCAACCCGTAAACACTTACTTTACTGCACTACACGCATCCAACACAGCTGTGATGGTTACGCCTTGCGGTGAAGTTGACAACAGGAAACAGGATTTTAGTGGTGCAAAAAAAATGGCAATTTTATTTAGCCATCAACCCAGCAGGTACCGAAAGAGCTCCAATATTCGGAGTCAACCACACAAAAAGGGAAAAAAGGGGAAAAAAAGAAAACTGAAAAAAACTCCAAATAATCAAAATAGATCAATTGCTGAACTCAGTAAATGACTTGCAAAATGAAATCAGCAGAAACTCAAAATAATCACAACTAAACAACTCAATAATGTTACTGCCCAATACTGGTATCTCTTAATGCAGCTTCACCAGGTTCACACCCCAGCTCACCTGTACACCAACTCTCCTGCTGGTACCTCCCAGGCTCTTTTATCCCCTCTGGAGTGCACCACTACTTTGGTCCAACCCACTTTCACCCACAATTATATATATTAATAAATCTGCACAAATCCATTTCACCAAATTGTACAGGCATTACACAACACCACAAACATTCATTATCATAAAAACAAAACAGAAAAATGCCATTTAAATATGTACACCCATACATATAGTTTCCGTACCCCAGCATCACCCTCTCACTAATTAACTGGGCACAATCCCATTTTCCGCAACGCGGCTCGAACAGTTAATTGTCCTTTGTTGGCTTCCGTCGGGTCTTTCCTGCCAGACAAAACATCATGGCGCTCCACACGGTAAGTTCCCCAGTTTCTGAGTGGTTACCTTGTTAAAACCAAAACATGGTCCATGTTCACCGCTACCTAGTTGGCCACCCTAAGCAGCAACAGAAACTTCAAACCATAATGTGTTCTGTTTTTCTACCTACCGCACAGCCCCATTCTCCCCCGTGACCCCCATGCTAAAATAAAAGTTTGTCCACCAAGCTCAAATGTCTGTGAGTCTTGTATCCGGAATAAGGAGTGAGGAGTGAATCTTGAGTGTATCCGGAATAAGGCATCGGTGGACAGTAACTCCGTCGCAACAGCTTTATTACATACAATCCCTACAACTTACTGCCACTATTCTATTAACTGTGCAACTACCACTGTGTCACAACTGTAAGCGAAAACTAGGCCTACTGTGTGATTACATATTTAAATCATAGAAATGATAGCTGCTGTCATTCTAACATTATACACTCCTGTCTGCTCTTACCTGCCACTGTGCGTATGTTTTACATATGGCTCCAACCATTGTAAACCGTACAAGATGACATGACGTTGTTTTCTTTGGTCTTTCATCCATTCTTTATGCTTCCGTACAAACTCTGTTTGAAGGCACTTCCACTTTTTCTTACAAAACACTCCATCCTCCCCAAACTTTCTTCCAATTTCCTCCCACACTTTTCCCCAAACACAACTGTTTGTATAATCTAAATCTGACTTGTCATATAAACATCTATATTTCTGTACTTCTATAAGGTGCAAACTAAACCCTTCCATTTTCTTCCTTTCACTCACAATTGACTGTATATTCTGATGATCAATAGTATTCCTAAACTTACAGTACTTGTGCTGGAACATCCCAAAAAATAGCGTTTCTCACCTGTGGGGGGTTCCCGAAAAAAAAAACAGAAATTCGCAGCCTTTTAAAAAATTATATCGTTCTTCATAAAAGCTACAACTATACATTTTTATCACTGGTATTTGACCAAATAGACGTTCTTTAGGGATTATCTCTGTTTTATATCTACTTTTTGTAACACCCATTTATGTTTACCACACGTTTCCCCATTTCCCCACATCATGGACTATTCAAGAATGTTACAATAGCTACCTTCTCAATTACCCTTTAACCTAAGTCACCTATTAATATTCAACTCATCTTAGAAATAATACTAATAATAATAATAAAATATTATCAACCACTGCATGTCAAAAGCACACCAATTAAAACAATGATCATCCTGTTGGTACGTAACTAGCATGATTTCCTTTACAAATTGTTATGCACTATTAACACTAGGCCTACTTATGATACACTAAACCCCTTCAAAAAGAAACTGCTGGGTCAAGCCCAACGGCATATCACTAGTGCAGTTATTTTCCACACTTTCCAGATTACTTTATCAAGCTACAATCATTATCAAATGTCATACCCTGATAACAACCATTGCATTATCTACATCTTACATATCGCAAATAACCATTTTCTACGTAATACTGCCAGCAAATACATTGAAAACATGGGCAACAAAATGGGAAATTTTTCACATTTTTCACATATTATTAAAAAACACCCAAGAAAACAATATATAAAAGCATGCAATGCATTTTGCATTTGTTCAAACGGCTACTTTCACTACTTTCTTTAATTAAGATGTAACAATCTGCCCTTTCGGGAAATGTTACCGTTTTAATTACGGGTTTAAACTAAATCATTACGCATTCGCATCAAATATCGCAGTATCTTCGCAGTGACAAAGTGACAGAAACAACAAACAAACAAGGCAATAGTGACATTCACTCTGTGTATTGACAAACAAATAACCAACAAACAAGGCAATAGTGACATTCACTCTGTGTATTTACAAACGAATAACAAACAAATGACGCTGGCCAGCAATTCTTTTTCTCCCCCCCCAGTTTGTGGTTTTGCGCGCGCTTCCCAGGGGGAACCAGATCCCCGCGAATCCAGCATCCAATACAAAAAAATATATATATATATTTATTCTCCCTCAGCAGGGAGACCGAGAAACTGTCCTCCGTCAATCAATGAAAAAAGAAAAAAAAACCGCAACGAAAGTAAAAAAAAAAAGGAAAAAGGTTTGGTCTCACCGGTCAGCTCACCCCTCTGTCTCTTTGCTTGGGTCCAGTGGCTCGGGTGCTTTTTACCCAGTTCTGTATCCCCTTTTTTGGAGTTTTCTTTTGGAAGCTTTAGGCAGGTCCCCACTTGGACTCCCACCGCACGCACTTTTTTCTCTCTCCAACTCCCGCGCTCCTCACGTCTTCCCCCTCCCCGGCCGCGTTCTCTCCCCGGTTAAGTCAGCTGACAAGGGCTGCCCCATTCCTCCGATCAGCTGACCGGGTTTTTCGGGTACCATCAGCTGCAGCATTCACCCCCCCCCCCCCCCCCGCATGACATTAAAACATTTACGGGCACCAATAAGGGTATTTAAATGAAAAGAAAAACAAAAATGGATAACCCTTTAATAAAACATTCCTGCTACCGCGCAGTTTTTAAAATGTATTTATCTCACAAAGGGAATCCTAAAGAGACTTATGTGGCCCTCTGTGTCACAAAGAAGTAAACTAAAACAACATCAATGTCGTTCTATTTAGCACTACACCACTACAGTTCAAATATTTGTTTCATGCTAGTATTGTTTTTTTCCTTGTAATGAAAATCAATACATACACTATACTGTTTGAATGGTTGTAACAAAATTCTGTAGTCTAAACACTTTGACAAGAACAAACATGACATTTATTTTCATATATCAAAAAATGTTGTACATGCGCATATACACACATTCTATGTGAGTCTGATTGTTTCCACCTGTATGTATCTGTACAAATTACATAGCATTTATTTTTTCTTTGCAGCTACTCATCTATTAAAATACCAATCAGTACATGCTTTTTAACAAAACAAACATTGTTAAAGCAAGATGCATCATGCTCAGCTATTCACAAAGTTCACGGTTTCCCCATTCTATGTAAACACATTGTTTCATATCACTTTCTTAGCATTACGTGAATTTACTCAACGTTTAAACGTATCCTTTCCTTGCATTTATACAACATTTTTTGACAATATAGAATCTCATATCATACTTCATAAACATTACATGCTTTGTATCTTCATCTACATGACATTGCCAGTGGAACTTATGTTATCTGTGGTATATGTGGTATAAAGGATGCAACGCTAACTTTAAACGTTTGTGTGCATCAGTATGCGCATAGCAGTGCCCACACCAGCTACACTATAGTGACTGAATGATGCCGTCCGCAATTACATGTGCAAGTATGCACATTATAACATGCCTCACAACCATTGCCGTTGTTCTGCGTTGTTGTAAACCACTAACACAACTATAAAAGCCATACTTCTGCAGCACATGACATCGTAAACGTCTACCTGGAGTTCACTGCGTTTCTCTTGCACAATTAACTATGGCAACCCCTGTTCCGAAGAAACCAAAACTGGGACCCACTTCTGATGAAGCTATAGACGTCACAGGATAAATACACAACGTCTCACTGCTGAAAATATCAATGAAATCTCAACAAAGATGTTTCAACGCTGTAGTTCAAGTGGGTCGTGATGAATTTCATAACACTGTTGTTTTTTCACCGGACAAACATGCAGCACCCAGAAACAAAATCAGAAACTCACTGTCACTGAAGTTAAAGCTCTACCTGCTCACAAACATGTAACTGTTGCCACAGAATCTATTTTTGCCATATACATTTCACCAAAAAACCCCTTTGTCACTACTTCCAAAGCAACATTTAAACCCTGAATTTCGCTATCACTCTTAAACATAATTCCTATTGTCTTTTTTACAGGTTCCCGTGTTGGAAGCTAGAGTCTGCCATATTGAACTTACTACGGAGGTAGTGCAACTACACAGGTCCACTGTTGAGGTGCAAACTTGCACATTGAGGATTCTATGGGCCGGCTAAAATTACAATTGTGGGAAGATCAGATGGGTGCAATTTAAAAAATCTTCGTACATATTCATTGAACTAAGCACCAGAGACTTTGGTGGGCAGCTATTCCTCACCGGCAGCCGCAACACAGCTTTCCTTAAAATACGGGATCTATGCTACATCAACTGCTGAACCAAACCCAGATGCTCATAAGGATGTACGTACCTCTACAGGCAAAGTCATTGCAGCTAAAATAATCGTTCTGCATTGTTGCTCCATGTGAAAACCCGTCAAACTGAATTCAATGTAAAAGCTTGTTTTCACAAATGCCAACAGTGCCACATAATCAACTTACACAGTATTACCATTCGAGTGCTAATGGAACAATCATCGTTCAAACAGACCTTGAGAACATTACAGTGACTGTTTCCAGTTCTGTACTTTTAAAACATTTGACTCCTAACAATCTGCTACATCCTCTGTGTGAGCCAGAAGATTTGGAGGAACATGTTTTGCTCGCTGGACAACTGAATTTCAGCTCCACAACGACACCATTGTTTCACTTCAGAAGTGCCAGGAGCCACATCCCATGGATAGTTCCCAGGAAAACGCAGCATCTCAACCCAGCAGAACAACCAGAATAACCAAAAAATAACATGCAAAATAATGCTAATATCCCAACTATTTTTTGTTGTTCTTTTTATAGTTTGTCGTATTATTTCTTTGTATTGCTTTTTCTTTAATAAACCTTCAAAAATAACATTTGTAATAAAGTTCTGCATACTGTAAATGTGTATTATGTGGTACCTTTATGTTTCATAGTTGCTGTTTTTGTTCAGATTTTGTTTTTGGGGGTTACTAGCTCATTTTTTATTTTGAATATGTATGATTGGGTCACATAACTTGAGAACTGCTTCCTTAAATGTGAAAGGCATGGAGGAGTAAAGTGATAGCAAAAATGAAAAAGGACAAGACATAAGTTTGTGGCGGTACTGATCCCTCAAGCCTCAACTGATTAGGAGGAAGCCTGAGAACCAGTTCCCAACCACATTAAATAAGAAGGATAAGGGAGGATAAGATGACTTTGATAGTCAAATACCTTCTCAATAAGTAATAATAAATGCCTCTTCAGTGTATAAGGGAACAGAAATATCAGGTATATGTAAAAATAAACCAAACAAACAAAATAAAATGAAATAAAGCCAGCAAGCGTTAGGCCAACATGAGGAAAACCAGGAGGATTTGCACAAATGCCTGTAACTGCTCAAATACAGGCTCAATTACATAAAAAATACAGGCTCAAATACATAAAAAAATGAAACCCCCTCACAAAACAAGGCTAGAGATTGTTCTCAATAAGCCTAAATCAAACCAAACATACAAATAAAAGCCAAAAATACTCTGGAAGGGCCCTAAAGCTAGAGATTCAAACTAAAGAGATTTGTAATGACACATGGGATGTCTGCTGGGAGCAGAAGTAAGTTCAGAATGACCCCAGGTGTGCGATTCCCTTACTCTTTTAAGCCAAAAAAAAAGGTGCGACACACTCTGATTGGCCAAGGGGGGAAATGCACCAAGCTGGTTCCAATTATCAATTAGGAGCCAGTCTCCATACCCTGAGCAACAGGTGCTCCAAATAACTCTCCAATCAACTGAGGGAAAGGAATTTCAACATGCTGCACAATGAAATAGGGGGAAAAACCCCCAAAAGTGAGAACAAAAATATCACATTAAAGAACATTGACAGCAAGTACCAGAGAATAGGCTGGTTACAGAGACTGTTACAAGTTGTATTTTTACAAGAGACACACGTCATATCAAGAACATGACAAGCTGAAAAAAATTAGGTATTTAAGAACTTTCAGTTCTTGTAAAAATAGTCAAATAATAGGAGTGGCTACTCTGATCTCCAGCTCTCTTAACTTTGATCTAAGTAAGGAAGAGGGAGACAAAGGCGGCAGATATATAATCATTAAAGGAAGGATCGATAATGTTCTGGTCACATTTGCCAATATATACGCCCTGCCGGTGAGCGATAGAAAATTCTTTGAATTCTTATTTGATACAATAATTTCTGAAAGTGAAGGGATTTTAGTCTGTGCTGGAGTTTGGAACACAATTCTAAACTACTATATTGATACGACAAGTACAAAAACACATAAATCTTCATATCTTTAATGTGTTAATTAAAGAGATGGGTATGTATGATATTTAGAGGAACCTCCATGCACTACAAAAACATTTTACTCAGTATTTAGCTATTCACCAGGTGCACTCCTGAATAGACTATTTCCTAATGAACACTAAAGATAGACAGAGGGTGAAGGAGTGCTCAATAGGAACAGCAGATGTATCAGATCACAATGTAATTTATTTGACTATACACTTAAATAACTGACTGAAGAGCACATTATGGAAAATAAATATCAGTATTTTAAACAAAGACACTGTTGTTAAGGAAAATAAGAAAGAAAGTTGACCCTACCATTGTATGGAACACGGTTAAAGAAATAATGAGAGGGTGACTAATTTCAAGAATGGCATACTTAAATAAGATGAAGAGGGATAAATTCAAGAACAAAGAGGGTTGTACCACGCCCAATTCTGCTTTTAACTGGTGACCCCAAATGTACATCCAAATTGGCCATCATAAGTGGTTTGTCTTAATTTCTGAATAAATTCTCCTTACCATGCTTGAAAAGCCTGTTGCCCCCTTTGATCACTGGGTCGGAGGTGTTTATGAGGGAGAAGGACCATTTGTCCCTCTCTGGCTGTGTCTGGTTGCATGGCAAGGGACCATAAAAGAAGGGAGCAGGGTAAATAACCATAAAATGCATATTTTTCTGTAATCCTCACAACCCCGTCTGTACACAGATATATTCTAGTCAAGAGAAAGGACAGCAACTCACAATCAGGTCTTTAAACTTTTCATCACACAGATGCATGCCAATGGTTTAGGCTGGGACATAATCACTTTAAGAGCATATACAATTCAAACAAAACACTCTTTAGCATCCCAGATTAATCTGGTACAGTATGAAGATACTAAGATTTAAACTCCATAGTGCGGAGGAGGTCAGTCATTATAGCCAATGAAAATGCTCAGTGACAGACTGACAGCACAGGTAGCCACTGATTGGTAGGGCAGTAGTAGTAGCTGACCTGGCGGCAGAAACAAATCAGTGGATGAGCATTTCATTTTCGTGGGGGGCCTAATTATGACTTCAAACATTTTCACTGGTTTTTTAAAATCACATTTTCGATTGGACAACCAACTACTGCAACAGCAGTTTCACTGCAATTTCATTAGCCTACCTACAAGTGGTGTAACAGTACACAGAAATCACGGTTCATGTCACACCATGGTTTGGACACCAAGTCATCACATCACGGTTTGGTACAAGTTTGGTACAACAGGAAAAAAACAACAAAAAACCCCAACTGCATAAGGCTAGGTTTCTTATGATTTGTTTTGAACAGACAGAAATGCAAGTTACAGTTTGTTCCACCTAGTGTCATATAGTCACCTCTGAGGAAGTTAGTACAGCCTATAGTCTATTAAGCAGTAAAACGTAAACACACTGTAAATTCTAGTAGTGGTCCTGACTCACATAAAGTAGTTAACTTTACTCGGTTATCTAAATTATCTACTTCTTACTTGTCTTTATGAAGTTACAGTTAATTGCAGGGTGAAGAAAACAATTTACTTGTTGTTTTTGAGTGAAGCTCACTTAAAATAACCAAGTAGCAACAAAGGAAAGCAATGATGTGACTACACCAGTGGGAGGCAGCAGTACACTAAACTGTGTCTAATCTCCTGGAAGGAAGAGGAAAAAGAAGGCTCAACAAGGGCCGGGATTTGAGCATGCGCAGTAGGTGCTCAGGTAGACTGGCACCAAGTCAGGGTATGAAGCTGAGGGAAGGACAGACCACTTGGATTTTATAATAAGGTAAGGTAATGAAAAGGTAAGTTATCAGACAAGCAATAGTTGTGTGTGAATTTGTGTTTCTCTCTGCTATCATTGTCAGCCAGCATTAGCTAACATTTGCTAAATGGTCTGTGTACTTGGCGGCCATCAGATTTTTGACTTGAAATGAGAAAAAAAGGTTGAAATCGATTGCCTCGAATTGATTGCATCGAAAGGTTTTGATCGATGGCCTCACTAGCTATGTTTCATGTATTTTGCTGGTTTGACATGAAGGATAACCTCTGTGTTTTTATCGTTTAATTTGGGGAAAAGGAACATAGTAACTAGTAGTTGGTAGCCCAGCGGTGTTGCTTGCCTTAGCTCAAGCTGTTATATTACAAGCCTATTGTTGTTATCACTATAGTACTTACTGTTCCTTTCCTTTTTAAACATCATCAGCCAACAAACCGACTAGCTGCATGCTTTTGTTAAAGTGACTCCGTGTGTGGTAGGTTTTTTCAATATTGCTGATGCTACTGAAATGTCAGTCTGTACTGGAATAGTAGTCTTATAAACTGGTGGTTTCAAAAATCACAAACAAAATAAGCTTTATGAGCTACATTTCAGATGTACGGTCAAGGAAAAGCAACTTTGCATTGTAATTGTTGTTGTGATGCATATTTCTTTATTAGAGTAGCGTTAGTTGGGGAAACTGCAGCTGGTTTAATTCAAATAGTGGCGCGGTCTTTCAGGAGTGAGTTCTACTATTATTGTAGTTAGCCATAGCTAACTTGTCAAGTGGAGAATATGAACTGTATGTTGTACAATTGTTTTGGTTGTTTCAGCTAGTTCCACCTGTTCAGGAATGGACTGTTAGCTTTGTGATGCAGTTACTTTGATTATTGTTATTCTATGAAATAGAGGGATGAATGTTGTTGTTCTTCCACCAAAGAGTGTGAGAAACAGCTCATTTTCTGGTTTCATTTCCTCATTTAAAAACAAAAATTCATTGGCCGCCAAGTACATGGACCCTAAACACCATTGTCACTGTGCAATATTCTACTGGTAGAACTTGTTCAGGCATGTTTTGGCAGCAAAGACTAGCCTTGAATTCCCATCACAATCTGTGGATCACCTAAAACCTATTTTGACTTCCAAAACGAAAGTGGTAAGTCCCAAATTTGAAATGGCGAAGCTAGTTTTTGTTTCAGTTGACCCGACCGCCTTTTGGTTGCTGGTTGGAAATTTACAACACAGAAATTCCGAGTTACAAGTGAAGGTAGCATGAAACCTGTTTGCTGCAGAGGCAATGCTGAACAATGTTTGCTGTAATGCACAATGGCTGTACAATTATGATACATATTTGACCCAACTGTTCGTTTCCTATTTTTAAACATCGTTTGTAAAGTCAAAAAATGTTTCCCTGGAGAACTATTGAAGGGTGAGAAGAGGCTGAAGCAACAGTAAGTTAACTTACTTGTCACTACTTTGGTCACTTAATGGGTCTAAGTTACCTTTCAAGTTAAAATTCCGTTGTGTAAAGTGTATTTTTTAAATCGTAATATATTCATTCCATTAATCAACTTCAATCAGTCAACTTTAATTTGTGTTGCCCATTTTGTAAACATTTGCCACAATATGCTTTCCAGTAAACCCTAGCCTGAAACCCTCCCAAAAGCAAGCTTGAGGTGACAGTGGCAAGGAACTTCCTATGCGGAACAGATAGGAAGAAAGCTTGGGAGGAATCAGGCTTGAGAGGGGGAGCCCATCCTCCTCTGACTGGCCCAGGGTATGGGTAGTGATGACCAACATGGTCAGTAAGTCAGTTTGAGAAAGGTGCGGTTCTGGATAGGGTGATAGACTGCAACTGTGATATCAGATGGACGACATCAAAGGAGGATCCTGGGCAGCCCTTGAGCAGTAACCCGGACAATGACGATGGCAGACAAGGCAGCAGCATGCTTGGGGACTCAATGATGGCAGAGACCAGGCAGCAGCATGCTCTGGGACTGCGAAACCAAGTATTGTATAAAAAAAACTTTCAAGATAAGATGCCATACAAATGAGACATACAAATAAAAAAACAACATAATCTTACAATGAAATTACATGGAAAAACACATAATGAGACAAGGAGTTTTGGGTATTTTTTTTTTTTTACTTTCTATGACACTTGTAATAACATCGAGATGTTAAAGTTTTGCTAAGGTTAGCATTTTCTCAAAACTAGGTATTTAGCTCATTCTTCTCTCACAACTAATTCATTTTCCTAAAATTACTAAATGGGGAATACGTGTTATTTAAGATTTTATGAGCAATTATATCCAATAAAATAGACAAAATGATTTTTTTTATTCTTGTCTATGCAGCAAATATTCAAACTTCCTATGTAATGTATTTAATATTAAGAAAAATAAAGAGAGATAAAAAGACTCACTCACTCCTTTCTTGCTGTAGAAAGAATTTAATTTTGCACAAGATTAGCCTGATATTACACAAGTTGCATATTTACTTTTAAAATTCAGTAAAGTCGCAATACAATTTTTTTCTTTTTACAGCACCCAACTGACCCAAGTTCATTAAGATGTGACTTTAGGAATTGTTGTGCGCCTATACATTGCATTGTCCTCTTGTGACCATCTTCACATTTAGCAAACATTCATTCATTTACAGTAATATGTCTTCAGTAACCAACACACAATCGAGCTGGACTGTGGACATTGAATATACATACATGGTCTAACTACCTGACTAGTGTTTATGGCTTTGTGAAAGTTGACATCGTAGCTCAGTTGAGTTATGATAAGAGAACCTCTGGCTAACTTCCGCACTGTGCAATTACCATAGTTTCCTATGGCATATAAACATTGATCACACATGTCAACAAAGTGTGAGACCCTAAAAATACTCCCATCCTTCAAAAACACAGTGGAGTTGTTTCTTTGTTTTGTTTTTCTGTAGGTATGACCATGAACAACTTCTCTATTTACAGCAATTCTCTTGTAATAATTCACCACAGAGTTTGTGGGAACCTCTCTCACTGTGTGGAGGGCAGCTTGATCATATTAATCTTACAATGCCAGTGTTGCCACTCATGGGCTTTCCAGAATTTGTGATCTGTGAGAGATCTTGGAACTCGAGCAACAATACCTGGAGGTTTTATAGACAGCAGGTGTCTGTCCATCGATGCTGTTTGTGCACCAATATACCATGGCTCAGAAAAGCTTTTAGAATCAGTCCATAAAGTTGCCATTTGTCTGCACACACCAAGCAACACACAGTGCATGTGGTCAGGGACCATCCCATTGATTAGATCAAACACTGGTAAATCTGCAATGGCAGATGGGCATTTATGTCCAATACAGTCTTTCCTTCTCTTTCAGCAATTTTTCCTATTTCTGCAGTGGTTTTTGATTTCTGTCACTTGGCTTTTCATCTGGACATGGGTAGACCCTTGAATTTCCTTTTCCTCTCCTTGTTTGCACCCTGAGGTGAAGGCAGACTCCACAGCCATGTTCACCATTTAACTGCTTAAAATTCTGTAGTAATAGCCTTTGCTACTGCATCACACACACAGCATAATGTGTACACCTTCACACGTCTCCATGATTGATCACGAGTATGCTGCCACTCAAAACCAGCCTGAGAAAGATTGGCAAACTCTACAAATGGTTTAAAGAAGCAGGACATGTCTGGCTTTTTGGATCCACATCTCTACTCTCAGGAGGTATCTCATTAGCACAACACAGTATTAGCCAAATACTGAATTTAGAGGACTGAAAGACTGGTACACCATCACAGTTGAATGTAAGGGACAGGAAATCCTCTTCACTGTTTGATTTCAAGGTCTGAGATAAAGTGCCATCACATATATCATTTATTACAAATGGATTAAGCTTTTAAAACTCTATAAAATATAATATAATATGAAATAATATAATATAATATTCACATGAACAGTTTATGATGATTATTACGGATAGGGATGCACCTTAGCATAGACACCACACTTGCACTACCACACCTCATGCACTGGGGGGCAGGGTGGAGCTTGCCTCCTGGGAAAACCTATAAAAGGGGCGGTGTTGTCAAATGGTGGAGGTGGAGCCCTTGTGTGAAGCTGAGACAGAAGTGCATGCCAGGAACTTCTCAGCGTTCTCCCTTTTGGATCTTTTCTGTTTGGTACTCAACATATTACGGAATACCGTTACAAAATACAAAATAGTTGCAAATAATGACAATAAATAATAAGCACTAAATTATTGATGGTGAAAGAGGCAGGGAGCAACTGAGGTGAGCAGGACTTGCACTGCCCTCAGAGTGCTTCTTGATCAGTATCCAGTGTGGTGTCCCAGTAGATGTGCACCACTTGTAGGAGGGCACAGAAGCAAGGAAACACCCTTATCTTCGATCTTTTTATTTTTTTCTTAAAGTAACAGAAAATCCTGTGCATTTAGTATCAATGGTAGAAAAAAGCCACCAGAAATGTTTCCAAGAGATATAAATGGGGAAAGTGAAGTTCTTGACTGAAAATAAAGAAAAGTCATGACTGTAGTCTGACCTCCAAAAAGTGAAGAAATCAGATTTATCCTAAATTTGCTATTTTGTATCTTAACGTGATGTAAAATCATGTGTATTTATGGTTAATGATAGAAAAAGTCTTCAGAAATTCTTCCAAGGGAAGAAAATGAGAATTTGCCTCCTAAATTTGCAATTTTTAAATGAAATTTTAATGTATGAATTAAAATTATAAATGGGAAAAGTGTTCTTTTTTTAACCGAAAATTGAGACACAGGACTATATATAGTCTGACCTCTAAACGTGAATAAATTGGATGTATCCTAAATGTACTATTTTCTATCATAACAGAGGTAAAATCATGTGCATTTATGATTCATTTCAGAAAAAGTCATCAGAAATGCTTCCAAATCTCTATAAAGCGAAAAATAGGATGCCCCCTAAATTTGTGATTTGTTTTTGTCTTAAAATGATGTAAAGTCATGTTTATTTACGATTCATGACAGAAAAAGTAATCAGAAATGCTTCCAAGTGTTTCTATTGTGAGTATGTTGTGTCTCATGATACCTTAAGTGATTATGGCGGGAAGGTGAGATAAGCTGGTTTGTTTTATAAAAGATCATGTTTCTGCTCCTGACAGTTATTTTCCACTTGATTCTTAGAATCTGATCAATCAAAATGGTGGTCTACAACAGAATGCTTGGAGGGAAAGTTGTAAGGGCTAGTAGAAACTGGCAATGAAATCATCCCACAAAGACTCATTCTCCTCATACTGAAGACGAGAATGTCACACAGTTTTCAAACAATATTTATTGATATGTACAAAGCATTACAACCTTTAAATTATTGTTCTGACATATATAAACAAAACATTTGTGCATCTACATATGTGCAGTGTCTTTCATGTGTTAGCCATGAAACGACTGCTCAAGTAACATTTTTGGAAATGAGAATAAAACATAGTCTTGACTGCACAACTCTCAATCCTGGAAAAAAATATGACTGGCCAAGATACTTTTATTTTTAAAACTGTTGTTGTGATGGCCTGCCACAGACTGGATCATACATTGACCATACATATTATCATACGATGGCCTATATCTTAAATGAAAGCCCCCTTTCTAGCAGAAATGTGTTTCTGTCATTTTTTTTTTTTTTTTTTTTTTTCAGTAATCCAGTCAACTTCAACAAAGCACACTTCACAAAGTATTTTGGTCAATTCTTGCTTTTATTTGAAACATCTTAACTTCATCTCCGTTGCCAATTATATGCTGTCCTGAGCCCTATTTGCTCTTGAGAGGGCGAAAAACTTTACATCAGCCAGTGTAGCAGTTTGCCAAATTAGCTACACTTTGGCTGGATGTAAAGAAGAAAAGGTGGAAAATTCCCTCCCTGCCCCTGAAAAGGCGACAAAAGCGAAAACTTTAAGAGCAAATGGGCCTGATCATCCTGTAGGGAGGAGAAACCTGGAAAAGAACCAGAAATAACCATATTAAAATTAAAATATTAACAAATATTACAATTTACACATAATGCTGAATTAGCTCAAACTCCTCCTCTTCCTCATTGTCATTTGCCAAAGCTGTTTCCAGCGGGCATAATTCTGGAGGCTCTGCAAATCTTTCTAGCTCAATGGCCTCTGCGATGGAACTTAAGGTACCATGAGGCCTCTGTTTCTGACCCCCTAAAGCTTGGCAGTCACATTCAGTGGCTTCATTTGAAGCCCAAATATGTGGGTTGTCTTTTCTACTCCGGCTTAAAGTATGCCTGGAGTGTAGTTTCTTCCCCAATTAATGAAAGAAGAAAAAAAAATGTCCAAAACTGACCAGCTAAAACTCCTCCTCTTCCTCATTGTCATCTGCCAAAGCTGTTTCCAGCGGGCATAATTCTGGAGGCTCTGCAAATCTTTCGAGCTGAATGGCCTCTGCGATGGAAGTTAAGGTACCATGAGGCCTCTGTCTCTGACCCCCCACCCCCCAACTCTTGGCAGTCACATTCAGTGGCTTCATTTCAAGCCCAACTACGTGGGTTGTCTTTTTTGCTCCGGCTTAAAGCATGCCTGGAGTCTAATTTCTTCCCCAATTAATGATAAAGAAAAACCTTTTTGTCCAAAACTGACCGGCTTAAACTCATCCACTTCCTCATTGTCATCAACCACAACTGTTTCCAGCGGGCATAATTCTGCAGGCTCTGCGTATCTTTGTAGCTCAATGGCCTCTGTGATGGAACTTAAGGTACCATGAGGCCTCTGTTTCTGACCCCCCACCCCCCAAAGCTTGGCAGTCACATTCAGCAACTTCATTTCAAGCCCAGCTTCGTGGGTTGTCTTTTTTTGCTCCGGCTTAAAGTATGCCTGGAGTCTAATTTCTTCCCCAATTAATGATAAAGAAAAACTTGCCTTACCCTCTTGCAGCCGAAGTTCGCTTCACTTACCTGAGTTTTCCACGTTGCCCCGGAAACTGTGATGGTACAGTTTCTGAATACCTACCATTTAAAACTCTTACACAGCAGAAAGCAGAGAGGTTATTCTGACACCAGTACATACAACAGTTTTAACAAAATGGCTTGGCTTTGTAAAAACCTTCAATTATTGCACAAGTCGATGAGAAATTTGCCTATTAGAAATCCTTTTTTAGCCTTCAAACTTGAAGAGATTACTGCCACTGTAGTTTCTACCCGAATTAATGGTACAGCCAAACTTGCCTTACCTTCTCAGCAGCTGAGAAGGCGACAAAATAACACATTTAAAGAGGAAATCAATTTCAAGAGTAAACCTGTTGACATACAAATGCATCTTAAAGGGGTGTCATTTTTTCCCTCCGACTTTAACTATGCCACGAGCCTAGTGTCTTCCCAAATTAATGATAGAACCAAACTCCCCTTACCTTCTCCAGCGAAAGTTCTCCTTTCTGTCCTACTTACCTGTGTTTCCCACGTTAGTTATTGCAGCGTTTCCTCACTTTTATACATATTTTCTGTTGGCGTCACAGAGGTCTTATTGGTAGCAGAAATTTTTCACCACCTCTGTGATGTCACAGTTTGTACAAACCCACCATTTCAAACTTTTACGCAGCAGAAAGCAGAAAGCTCTTTCTGACACCGTTATCGCTACATACGACAGTCTTGGCAGAATGGCTTGGCTGGGTCAAAACTTTCAATAATTACACAAGTCTGTTGTTTCGTTGAGTCTTCGTTTGCCCTCTAGTAAAGATCCATCTTAATAAGTGTACAGTCACCAACGACGCAAATGGTCTACTCGCATTTCGTCAGCTAGCCAGCTACCTAACATTGCAAACCAGCTCATGAATAGGTTTGCCTCTGTTTATGAAGGCACTTCATGAACAATCTGACATTGCTTTCAGGCAAGAAATACAAAATAACAATGAGGCGATCATTTAAATTAAATCGACCGATGACTATTGTAGGAAAACGTTTTTAAAATATTACCATGACCTACTAGCTGCATTGGTAGCGGTAACCACAGCTGTTTCTCTCTGCCTCTGTTCTCACGGTAGTCATTCATGGAATATTTATGCACTTGCTGGTTGGTAAAGCTAACTTGTTAATTCGTTTTTAACAACCTGTACATCCGCACCCTCATTTTATGTAGCTGTCACGAACAACCAGCCTACCTGATGTGATGTTGAATTTCCGTAGATGCCCAAAGCATATGAGTCCTTATTTGTGTGCCGTTTTAACTGCAATATTAGCAATTGCTTGTTTAACTTGTCATTTAATACAAGAAATGAGAAAATACAGTTATTTACAGTAAATATGTCCCCAACCAGCTGAAATGAAATAATCCTTTCAATAGATTCTTTTTCTTTTGGGCTGTCCTGCGGTCTCGTGTACTTATTGTGTTGTGACATGCATACATTTCTTTCTGCCTTTTGACACCTTTTAATTGTCATAATGAAAGGACTTTTGTTTTGGCGGTGTTTTCACCGCATTAAGTGTCATAAGTCACGTCTACAAGGAAGTCACTTGTATCCCATATGGTATTCCACGCTGTATTGCATGCTGTCACATGTTGGACATCTCTCCTCAAAACGTTTGTGCCTTGGAGAGCCTTTGCTTGTGAGTGTTCATATAAAAATAGTATTTACAATGTTTACAGTCAATTTAGTGTCGAAAGGAATATCTGTGAACAGCATACTCTTGCGTTCATGCATTTAATGTACGTTCATGCTAGCTAGCCGTACGAGGCTGGTTACTAAGCTGTTAATACAACATCTTATGTAATATGCACTTTTGTTTATTTTCAGTTTTACAAGAAATAATCATCCATTGAATTACGGACAAAGTAAAAAGCTTGAACTTTACTTCGGTGTCTGGAATTCATTGAAGCTGTTAACTGTCTCTCACGTTAGGCAAAGGGACGCACAACAAGGACAGAACATATTGTTTTAGGCAATACTGGAAGAATTGAAGTTCATGCAGTATAATTATAAAAAAAAAAAAACCAAGAGTTTTCTATTCAGCATTGTGTATGTATACTCTTATGTTGTTAGGGGATTTAAATAATACATTAATATTCGGTCGGCATTTGCATCAGTTTACTAGTGTTTTCTTTGTGTGATGCAGAAATTCCAACAGTCCTGCAGAGGTCTATGTGAAATGTCTGACTCCCAACTCTGTGTCTTTCTTTCTCTCTCCCTCCACCCAATCCCCATTCAACCAGCAGCACTTTGAGTCAGACTCGGAGGACGATGGACCTTTCCGTCCTCACACCCTTTCTGCCTGGGCGGACTCTGCCAACTTCATGGATCAGGCAGTGGGTCTCTGCTGAGTTTTCCATCTGTGCTTCCTAACTGAACAAATTCTGCAAGTAACGCCTGGGACCCTCAACCAGCACAGCCCATACAGACAGCACACCCCACTACTGCTGGCCTGCAGCCCTTTAACATGTTAATACCACAGATAGTACATTAACCAAATGGGCCAGGTTGTAACGGTAGATTGTGGTGATTCCAAACAGCCACTGAAACTGTGTTGGACTCAGTCACGATCCTCAAGGAAAATTCAGAAGATTCCGGTAATTTGAATGTTTGTGTGTCAGAAGGCAGACAGAACCTGGTGTGTTCACAACACTAAACTGAGTTGCCTGGTTATTGTATTTTCTGTGCAGGCATACTGTGAAAAGTGGAAACTGAGGGCAACTTACTGTGATCATTTTTAAATGGACGCCAACTTTTGATCATCAAACTGAAGGAAATATCAATTATGATGTTGAAAAGAAAACACTGATCAGTTCAAATTGAACCTTTGTCACTGAAAAAAGTTGATGTAATATTGAATGCAGTTGCCATTGGAATACTTTTTCTATTTCTTAAAGGAATTGTTATTTTTTCTATTTGTTAAAGGAAAGTTTCATTGGAAATGAATGGCTTCTGGTACATGTTTCATCCATGGCTATTCCTGTTGCTAGGGTAGGGCTGTCGGTAAGGAAGTGTCAGTGTGACTGTCATGCAGACCAATCAGAAAGGAGCCACAGGGGACAGCCCTGAAGAGAAACTTGGCAATAAGGTAATGTGAGAATAGTTTGCCAAATAATTAGCATAAGAATGTTTATAAAACTACTATTAGTTTCAAAATAGTGTGCTCATGTCAAGAACTCTGTCACTCTTTCCCCATTCTCCCCACTCTTCTGCAGCTCCCGCTTTTAACCCAAAAAGTGGTGAAGTATAAATTTTCCATATTAACATCCTAGGACTTTAATTTGAGTAAGACAAACTGATTCTTTCAATCTTTTATTGAGGTTCACAGTAAACAAGTCTTTTTGAAGGAAGTAACGTTTTTGATTCAGTTTTAGACTCACAGGTAAAATCATTTAGGTCCTACCTGGTGACTGTGTGGACACTTGGTTACTGAAACAAAACCATTGGCTGTAAGGAAAATCCAGAATACACAAGGGTCCCCTCATGATGGAGTTTACAAAGCACTGCTTTTAGAACTTGGGACCGTGGGGTCTGTGAGAGTGATGGAATGTGAGGTTTCGTTAATTCTGCAGTGGCTGGGGCTATAATGAGCAGTCAGTCATTGAGTAGTTAAAAACAATCAAAAGATTTTGCACCCCATATCCACAAATCAGTTATTTGTTAAAATCTCCTTTATTGCACTGCCCTTTGTTGCTACAGGATGCCTCAGTTTTGTGAGCTCTGAACTTTTAGGCTGTAGGGCTCAGTCTGAATAAGAGGTGAGTGCATTTAACAACCTGAGCCTCTAGGGGGCAGCCTTATAATAACTTTCATACAAGTGTGTGCCGCTAAACTGAACATGTCTCTTGGATGATTGGAGCTGCTGTGTATCTGGAGCTAATGATGTCCAGGTTTCCATTGTCGGGCTTCTCTCATTTGCATTACATACAGGCGTTTATTGCACTTATCCAGAGTAACTTACACACCTCACACATTTTAACATATGATGTCAGTACTTCACTTAAGGGCCCAACAACAGTTCCTCTAGCTTTGGAATTGAACCTGTGATCTCATGACATACATTTCAGTACAATTAGGCACTTACAATTGGGTTAATTTTTGATCTTCCATTTCTACAGCTGGGTATTTCAGTTAGGAAGTGTAGGTGTCTTGTTCAGTTGTTTGACAGCCGTGCCCTATCTGGAAACTGAATGTGCAACCTCTGAGTTATAAGTGCAGCTCTGTAAGTGTTATACTACACTGCCACCCCCTTCCTCCGCAGATAATGAGCAGTTCCTGGTCAACACCAACTGTCCTGTCATCCTATTGCTGGAGCACATCAAAGCCAAGCTGGAGTTGTCCCAGGCAGGTGAGAGCAACAGGTGGGGTGCTGGTACGGAAGCTGAAGACAACTAGAGAAGAAAACTAAAATTTTCTTTGTTATGGTTATTACAGTGTTATTATTTCTGTGGTATTTCAAGATTCATTTTATTTACTTCATGCTATTCTTTATATGTCCTTCATTTCCTGTGGTATTCCTGTCATTAATACAAGCATAACTTAACTGAATTTAGAAGAGGAGGAGAATTAAGAAGGAGGAGGTGAGAGACAAGAAGAGGAAATAAACATAGTTAAATAATTCCAAGCCAATGAAGCATTTAAACTGAAATTGTATATTGAGAGGGAGGAACACACCCATGATTTATTTAAATATGTGTGTAGAATGTGAGTCAGAAAGCCTGATGTGACAGTCTAAGACAGGGGTCGGCAACCTTTACCACTCAAAGAGCCATTTGGACACGTTTCCCACAGTAAAGAAAACACTGGGAGCCACAAAACCCTTTTGACATTTAAAATGAAATAACACTGCATATAACGTTTTTTTTTTGCCATTGTTTGCATTTATGAAAACAGTGAATGACGGCAGAGAAAGTGAAATTACATTTCTGCATGCAACGAAACCATTTTGAATTCAGAAAAAAGACGTTGGGTTGAAGGTAAAATACTCAATGTCTATTTGAGTCTTTGTATTTTTGAAAAAAAAAAGCCGAACTTCAATTGTCCACCGGCAGCAAACCAAAAATGCCGTCCTCTCTCTGTGTGCCGTCTTTTACTGGCGCGTGCAGTCAGCTGTCAACCTGAATAATAAAAGGACTATTTTACTGAACAATGAAAAAATATGAATATATGCAAAATAATAGGCAATTAAAATATTTATCATACTTGGTTAATGAGATTTCTGCTCCTGAACCTCAGCGCACAGCGTCTGCACATCAGGGCTGTATGCCGTCACCTTCATCTTTACACAGGATTGTAAGCTGTCATCTGTGAGGCGTGCGCGATGTTTGCTTTTAATAAAGTTCATTTTGGAGAACACTTGCTCACATACATATGTTGATCCAAAGATCGACAGGACTCCAAGTGCATACTTTTTCATGTTCCTATAAACGTTGGATATAGCATTTCAAGTTTCGAACACAAGTTTGTCCGGTTTGGGGAGGTTTTCAATATCACGCCATTTGTGATTCTGAGCAAGAACGGCCTTCTGACGGGCAACATCTTCAAAGTCTGCTGTCAAGCGTTTAAACTTGGACACCCATATGTCTTTGTCGGCTATGTCGGCCAGTTCCATCTCAAGATCAGGTTGACTTACACCTGCAAATGCAGTCGTATTCAGCAGGGATGGATCGAGGCTCAGGGAAGTGACAGGGAAGGATAATGTGGTTTTTTCCTCTCTGAACTCACAGAATCGTTTCCCAAAATTATGTTTGCATTGCGATGACTGCAGAATGTAAATACTCCGAATTTATCATGTGAGCTTCTTTGAACTCTCTCAAATTGGGGAAGTGTGACAGTGTACCTTTCTGTAAATCTCTGGCAAGCACTGTCAACTTGCGCTCGAATGCCAAAACCTCCTCCAACATGTGCAGGGCTGTGCGTCCTTTCTCCTGAAGAGTTGTGTTCAGCGTGTTCAGGTGCGCTGTCATGTCTACCATGAAGTGTAGCTTTTCCAGCCACTCTGGCTGTTCCAGTTCAGGAAATGTGAGCCCTTTGCTGCCCAGGAAAGTTTTCACTTCTTCCAGACACGCGGCAAAGCGTTTCAGCACCTCCCCTCTGGACAGCCACCGGACTTTGTTGTGCAGCAGGAGATCAGAATATGTGCTTTCTAGCTCGTCCAGTAACGTACGGAACTGACGGTGATTTAAACCTTTTCCATTATCTTATTGACAATCTGAATGACAACATTCATTACTTCTGTGCATTCCGGAGGAAATGTTTGAGCACACAGTGCCTCTTGGTGCAGGATGCAGTGAAAAGTCAGCAGCTTTCTGTCCAGCGACTTCTGCAGTAAAGCCACAAAGCCCTTCTGCGCTCCTGTCATACTTGGTGCCCCATCAGTAGCCACTGACACCAGGTGGGTGGTGTTTATTTCTTTGTCTCTCAAACAATTCAAGACAGCCTCACAGATGTCCTCCCCCCGTGTTTGGCCTTTTAGTGGTATCAACTCAATCATTTCTTCCTGTGGCCCAGCAGAGTTTACATACCGGCAGAACAGTGCAATTTGTTCAATATCACCTTTGTCTTTAGATTCATCACAGGCAATTGAGTAGGCCACAGCTGAATTGATGTCTTTAATTTGCTGTCTGGTGATGTTTCTGCCATTTTTATGGTTCAGTCTTTGCAGAGAGGGGCATATCTCTGATTTTCTGCACAATTTCACTCTTGTTTTTAAAGTTCATGAATAGATGTTCTGAAATCTTAATGAAAGATTCTTTTATATACTCGCCATCTGTGAACGGCTTCCCGTGCCTGACTATTTCCTGAGCGGCCACAAAACTAGCATATGTACTTGAATTTGCAGACTTCATCCACTTCTAGAAGTGATTTTTGCTCAGATCAGCCTTCCGCATCAGTTCCGAACCGGCTTTTTTTCTCTCACCTCCATCTGGATATTTTTAAGCAAAGGCTGCATGTTTATTCTGGAAATGTCTTGTGACATTTGACTTTTTGTTGTTTGCTAGTTTCTCATTACATATTAAGCATACTGGTAAACCAGTCTCGTCAGCAGTGAAAGCAAATGAATCTGCCCACGTAGCATTGAACGTTCTGTTTTCTTCAGACACTTTTCTTTTCTTAGAATTCTCCATAGTTGGCCTACCTGGGTTTTGAAAATTTCAAGACGTTGTACGCTGTCGGGAGTTGCACATTGGCGGTTGTGACGCATATTAAGAGTGACAGTTTTTTTAACACGTTTTATTTAGATGTTAAAAGATCACCCTAACCTTCAAATTTAGAATTACATTTTAAAAATGAACGAACTAAAATAAAATAAATTTTAATTAAATACTCATAAATTATTTTCAAAAGCCACAGGGAACCGCATCAGAGGGATGAAAGAGCCGCATGCGGCTCCAGAGCCGCGGGTTGCCGACCCCTGGTATAGATACTCAAAAATGACTCCAGTTATATGATGAATGCCATGTAACTTATCATTGTTGAGGGCAATGGGATGGAGTCAAATCAGTCTCAATATTAATGAATGCAGTATATATACAACACCTTAACATTTTTATTTTTAACTAACCTACAAATTGTGGAACCTGTTGACAAAATAAATGTAATTCAAGTCAATGTTTCATTGTTTTGAGTGTACAGATAACTATTTTTATGTGCACTGAAAAATATTCATGTGAAGAGTAATTTATGTATAAATCCCAAAATACAGTTGTATTATTATCAATATATTTTAAAAGCATTTATATTAGTATTAAATAAGCTGCCAAAGATCAACTTATTTAAAGCTTATTAAAGATCAGAGCAATTATAAGACACATATTCAGCTGTTCAACAATGTTCAATCATATCATTATTCTTTTCAGGAGTTTATCTTCATATCACATCATCTGATAATCTGGGCTAATCAAATACCCTTAAGTGAAATCAATCATATAAAAATTTCTTCAAAATAATAATAATATAAGAACAGCTGCTCAACAGACACATACATTTAGCTTGACTTCTTACAGCACCAGGCAGGATGCTTGAGTACTGTAACATTTTATAAAATATAATCTATGTTTTAGAAGACACAAGATTGATATACTGAATTCAGACACAGGAAATTTGTCCAATCTAAGACTATATATGTCTATTCATAAGCCTGTCACTGAAATGATGAAAATTACCTCATATTTTCTCATATTCACCTGGATAATGCCTGCCTTTCTGAAGCGCTTTCAGGGAGCTTTGCCTCACTCTGGTGCCAGATGTGGGTATTTGCCTGCATTCCCTCTGGCCAGTTCATACACTTCAGCAGATGTGGACGATGTTAATGATTGCTCTGTGTCTATGGTGAATTCGGCACCTGCTGCGTTTTTTTCCCACCCGTATTCCACGAAAACCCGCCTCTGATTCTCTGACCCTGACATTTTTTTAACCCCAGAGCTGTTGAGAGAGAACTTTCATACCAACTAATTGTTTCTCACAAATTGTTTTACCAAATTAATCTTAAATGTGTAATTCTATGTAGAAAAATCACAAACCACAATATTTGGATAATTTTCAGATTTTGAATGCACCACAAGCCAAGAGCCCAAACTTGTAGCTAACTAGTTGGACCTTATCACGTCAGTTCACCAGAGTCAGCAGCGAAGAAGGCCAGTTAAGGTAGTAACTCAACGTAGTTAAAAGTCAGCTAACCCTGATAACTGTCAAACAAAATTAAAAGTGCACAGGCGTATGTAAAACATCTGTGCTTCAGATTTATTGAGTTGACAGAAAGGGTAGGAAATAACTCAGTTAACTGATAGCTGATTTAGCTAAGCTAGCTTGCTAACTACGAAACCCGTTTTGCTAGCCAGCTACCTCACCAATGGAGTGTGTAAAAATGAAGCTGGCTAACTAGTCTCAGGTAAATATACTGTAAGTTATACAAGATCAGCTGACGTCAATATCATAAGTTTTCTTTTGGTGTTCAGTAATTTTATCTGTTAAGAGCTATCTAGCTCAAAGGTGTCCTTCTAGTCTCATGGTGTGAAGGGTGTTGGTGGGTGGGATATGGTAGCTAGGTTAGCTACAGTCAAAACATGTATTATCGACCGTTTTTTTCGCAACAAAACAGAAAATATGTGTTTGCGATCTCACATAACGGGCGAAGTGTTGGTTACAAAAAATAGCTGGTTTTGTTGAGAGAAAAAAAAAAACATGTCTCTATCTGCTATCTGTATGCAGAAACAATCAGACCATTATACATAATCGTCACTGTTGAATAATTCCGAGCATGAGCTAAGTTTACAAGTTCATGTATGAAAGGAGGCCACATTTGTATATGTGTGTTAAGTTGTTGATCAATAAATGATGGCTGCTCAGATTTTGAGTTTTTATGACAATTCCAATAGTACAGAGGCATAGGACATTATATCTATGCGTAATGATAGTCATGCTTATGCTCAATTATTTGTCCTAAAGCCTTGGATACACAACACAACTTTTAAAATCTTAACGGATTATGAAAAGATGACAATATTTCACTAACTAACTGAATTTTGCAGATTTATTATTATGCTCACCTGTTTCTGATGCACATTGCATTTTCTGCCTGCTGGTCCAAATGTTCAGCAAAATGGGAGTCTGAAATTGTTTGCTGCTTTCTCTGTATCAAAAGTTCTGTTGATTTATACACTCAGATCATGGACGAACTGGGCCGAATTCTAGAGGCAGACAAGAATTTCACTGATCAGATCGAAGCCCGATGGGAAAGCTTTTGCCAAAATGCACTGCTGTGGAGTGTGGAACACGTCATTGAAGCCACCAAAGGGTCTGGATCAATGTAAGCAAATGGAAATATAGATAACAGTGATGTTTTATAGGTTGGGTGTGACCATGTAATGACTGCATGAGATGTGATTGTATTAGCTTTTTTCATTATTTTGATAGGACAGGGTCTCCTTTTTAATGTCTGCAAATTAAACATCTTTTTTTGCCTGAATTACAGCAAAATGGTAGTTCCAAGGTATGAGTGGTCACTGGAGGGTTTAAACACCACGACTACCTTTTGTCATGTATACAGATGACCCTTATTGTCTTGTTTTTCCCTTGTGCAACTAAGTGCTTTTTATATCCCCGGAGCTAATGTCGGGAATATTATAGATGGACTCCGACTACTGTCGCTACACTATCCAGCCAAACTTTCAGTTTGCTGATCCACAATAATTTTCATTTTATCTGCAGTAGTTTTTATTTCTCTATTTCTGCACATTCAATATCCCTAAAAGGAGAACCATTTGATTGTGGTGATACCACAACCTCTGTCTTAGCGCAAGGCCAGTTTGTCAAGTTGCACCACATTATGTACAATTTCCCAAGGTGACATTAAGATTCATGTTGTTTCAGGCATATACACACTGCGCACATACACACACATACACTGCCGTTTACCATCAGCATAGTTTTTCCATGATTACACCACCTTGGGCAGTGCACGAAAGTATTTTTTGCATTTGTGCTTTCTTTACAATTACCCAACCCTTAATGTCACAGTCAAATTGCCTAACAAAAACAAGGACAATGCATTTGATGTACCCATATTGTTTTTCAGCTGGACAAGCCATTGCTTTGATGAAGGTACTTCCTTAAATGTTTCCTTCCCCAACTGCCCCACCCAAAAAACTTGGATCAGCAAGTGAGGGACTGGTCCATGTTCTTGAGGTGAGATTGAGTCAGTATTAGTTAAACTGAAATTAAACTTCATTAAATGAAATGCCTGAGGTTTAATTTTGTTCTACTTTTTGTCTCTACTTTGTTGCTCTCAGCCATCTGAGGACCCCGATATGCTTCTCCAGAGACGGCCCATCACCAGTCTGATCCTCTTGGTAGAATCAGCTGACCTCCTCCTGGCTGTTGGCACAATGCTGCTGATTACCTTACCTAAGGAAATGATCCACCAGGCTCCTCTCATCCTGATGGGGTGTTATTACACCTTCCACCTCGCCTACTCCAAATGTCTTGCTACATTGTTACACACTTTCTTTACAATCTAGGCCCCCACGTGACTGTGGATGAATTTCTAGTTGCATTTTGTGGACGCTGTCCCTTCAGACAGTACATGCCAAGCAAACCAGCCAAATACGGCATCAAAATATGGGCAGCATGTGATGGAAAGTCCAGCTATGCCTGGAATATGCAGGTGTATACTGGTAAGTCCCCTGGTGAAGCACCTGAAAAAATCAAGACATGAGGGTGGTACTAGATATGGCTGAAGGACTGAATGGTCATAATATTACATGTAATAATTTTTTCACATCATACACCCTGTGTGAGGATCTGCTGAAAAGAAAGGTTACCATGTTTGAGAAAAAACAAGCAGGAGCTTCCCTCTGAGCTTCTTGCGATGAAGAACAGGAAGTAACATCTTCAATGTTCGCCTTCACTGACAGAGCCACTGTCGTTTCTTGTTGCCCCAAGAAAGGGAGACATGTCCTGCTGAGGAGCACCATGCATGCTGTCCTGAGCACCAGAGAAGACAGAAAGCCACAAAAAGTCTTGGACTACAAGGAGAAAAAGGGAGGGGTTGATAACCTGGACACAGGTCACAGCCACATACAGCTGCAGACGCATGACTGCCTATTGGAATCTGAAAAGCAAAAAATACAAACTAACAATGAGGCGATCATGTAAATTAAATTGACCAATGACTATCGTAGGAACACGTATTTAAAATATTACCATGACCTTGTCGCTGCGTTGGTAGCGGTAACACAGCTGTATCTGTCTGCCTCCGTCCTCATGGTCGTCAGTCATGCAGTATTTATGCACTTGCTGGTTGGTAAAGCTAACTTGTTCAGTCGTTTTTAACAACCTGTACATCCGCACCCTCATTTTACGTAGCTGTCACGAACAACCAGCCTACCTGATGTGATGTTGTATTTCCGTTGATGCCCAAAGCATGAGTCCGTATTTGTGAGCCGTTTTAACTGCAATATTAGCAATACAAACAAATTCTTTTGGTTGTATGCAATGGTTTGTAGCAATGGTAAAACTTGTTATGGGACGGGATAATATAATACAAGAAATGAGAAAATACAGTTATTTACAGTAATTATGTCCCCAACCAGCTGAACTGAAAGAGTCATTTCAATAGATTCTGTTTCTCTTGCGCTATTTTGCCCCAGATGTACTGCTGTCCTGTGCACTTATTGTTTTAGGCAGTACTGGAAGAATTTAAGTTCATGCAGTATAACTGTAAAAAAAAAATCTTTAAGTTTTCTATTCAGCATGTTGCATGTGTACTCTTATGTTGTTAAGGGAATTAAATAATACATTAATATTCTGTTGGCATTTGCATCAGTTTATTAGTTTTTTCTTTGTGTGATGCAGGAATTCCAACAGTCCTGCAGTGTCTTGGAACCTTGAAACTGTGTTGGACTCAGTCTCGATCCTAAAGGAAAATTCAGAAGATTCCGGTAATTTTAATGTTTGTGTGTCAGAAGGCAGACAGAACCTGGTGTGCTCATTGCACTAAACTGTGTTGCCTGGTTGTTCTATTTTCTGTGCAAGCATACTGTGAAAAGTGGAAACTGAGGCAACGTACAGTGATCATTTTTTAATGGACACCAACTTTTGATCATCAAACTTAAGGAAATATCAATTATGATGTTGAAAAGAAAACACTGATCAGTTCAAGTTGAACCTTTGTCACTGAAAAAAGTTGATGTAATATTGAATGCAGTTGCCATTGGAATACCATGTTTTGTGTTTTTTTTCTGTTTGTTAACGGAAAGTTTCATTGGAAATGAATGGCTTCTGGTACATGTTTCATCCCTGGCCATTCCTGTTGCTAGGGTAGGGCTGTCAGTAAGGAAGTATCAGTGTGACTGTCATGCAGACCAATCAGAAAGGAGCCACAGGGGACAGCCCTGAAGAGAAACATGGCAATAAGGTAATGTGAGAATAGTTTGCCAAATAATTAGTGTAAGAATGTTTAAAAAACTACTATTAGTTTCAAAATAGTGTGCTCATGTCAATAACTCTGTCACTCTTTCCCCATTCTCCCCACTCTTCTGCAGCTCCCACTTTTAACCTGTGCTGAAGTATAAATTTTCCATATTAACATCCTAGGACTTTTATTTGAGTAAGACAAACTGATTCTTTCAATCTTTTATTGAGGTTTACAGCAAACAAGTCTTTTTGAAGGAGGTTAAGTTTTTGATTCAGTTTTAGACTGACAGGTAAAATCATTTAGGTCCTACCTGGTGACTGTATGGATACTTGGTTACTGAAACAAAACCATTGGCTGTAAGGAAAATCCAGAATACACAGGGGTCCCCTCATGATGGAGTTTACAAAGCACTGCTTTTGGAACTTGGGACCGTGGGGTCTGTGAGAGTGATGGAATGTGAGGTTTCATTAATTCTGCAGTGGCTGGGGCTATAATGAGCTGTCAGTCATTGAGTTGTTAAAAACAATCAAAAGATTTTGCACCCCATATCCACAAATCAATGATTTGTTAAAATCTCCTTTATTGCACTGCCCTTTGTTGCTGCAGGAAGCCTCAGTTTTGTGAGCTCTGAACTTTTAGGCTGTACGGCTCAGTCTGAATAAGAGGTGAGTGCATTTAACAACCTGAGCCTCTAGGGGGCCACCTTATAATAACTTTCATACAAGTGTGTGCCGCTAAACTGAACATGTCTCTTGGATGATGGGAGCTGCTGTGTATCTGGAGCTAATGATGTCCAGGTTTCCATTGTCGGGCTTCTCTCATTCACATTACATACAGGCATTTATTGCACTTATCTAGAGTAACTTACACACCTCACACATTTTAACATATGATGTCAGTACTTCACTTAAGGGCCCAACAACAGTTCCTCTAGCTTTGGAATTGAACCTGTGATCTCATGACATACATTGCAATACAATTAGGCACTTACAATTGGGTTACTTTTTGATCTTCCATTTCTACACCTGGATATTTCAGTTAGGAATTGTAGGTGTCTTGTTCAGTTGTTTGACAGCCGTGCCCTATCTGGAAACTGAATGTGCAACCTCTTAGTTATAAGTGCAGCTCTCTAAGTGTATCACTACACTGCCACCCCCTTCCTCCGCAGATAATGAGCAGTTCCTGGTCAACACCAACTGTCCTGTCATCCTATTGCTGGAGCACATCAAAGACAAGCTGAAACTGTCCCAGGCAGGTGAGAGCAACAGGTGGGGTGCTGGTATGGAAGCTGAAGACAACTAGAGATGGATTTCTCTTGATACACGTGCCTTTAGGAGTGAGCTCAATACTTACATCCACATGTGCCAAGAGGAGCGATCTCGATACTCACATCTACATGCACCCCCTGACTGAAGTGCTCTCCAAGAGGCAAACACTTAGAGACAGAATACGTGTGTAATGTTCCATTAACCTGTGCAAGAGGGAAGGGCAAAAGACAGTGATGAGAGTATAAAAATAAAAATTAATGTCACTAAAATTTGACAACAACAAATCTTTGTTATGGTTATTGCAGTGTTATTATTTCTGTGGTATTTCAAGATTCATTTTATTTTTTTAATGCTATTCTTTACATGTCCTGCATTTACTGCAGTATTCCTGTCATTAATACAAGCATAACTTAACTGATTTGAGAAGAGGAGGAGAATTAAGAAGGAGGAGGTGAGAGACAAGAAGAGGAAATAAACATTTAAATAATTCCTAGCCAATAAAGCATTTAAATTGAAATTGTAAATTGAGAGTGAGGAACAGAGAGGAACATACCGATTATTTATTTAAATTTGTGTGTAGAATGTGAGTCAGAAAGCCTGATGTGACAGTCTAAGAGATGCTCCTATGGAAACACATAAGAAGCACATAAACTGGGCAGGTTGTGCAGTGACAGCACTGGATGGCGTGTGTATGCTGTGTACTGTGCTGGATTGTGTGTGTGTTGTGGACTATGCTGGATTGTGAGAGTGTGTGTGTTGTGCACTATGCTAGATTGTGCGTGTGTGTTGTGCACTTTGCTGGATTGTGTGTGTGTGTGTGTGTGTTGTGGACTACGCTGGATTGTGTGTGTGTGTGTTTTGGACTATGCTGGATTGTGTGTGTGGTGTGCACAGTGCAGGGTTGTATGTGTGTCTGTGTGTCTTGCACTGTGCTGGATCGTGTGTGTGTGGGTGTGAGCAGTTTGTGTACTGACACTGTTTCTTTTAAAGCAGAATTCAAATAACAGACAGCTACTACAGGCTCATTTTAATCAACTTGTATAACAAATATATACAAATATATAACTTCTTTATTCCTTTAAATAGTTCTATTGGCAACTTATTCATTTTTATATTGAATTGCAGTAAACACATCATCTGTGCATGTTTATCTATTTAAAATAAAATCAAAGTGATAACTTGGCAATGGGGAAAGGGCAATGCATGGTAAACCTGGCAGAGGATTTTGTCCAAAGTTTTGGACTGGAAGTTATACTCCAAACTGGCTGTTGTAGTGTAGGAATTTAATAGTTGTACTTTCAGATGATAGTAAAATGAACAAATTGTAAATCTATGTCCACATACATATGTGCATGTACATATGTGAATACACGTACATGCATGTATTTAGTGGACAATATGGTCATGCCAAATATGTTCCATCTGTCAGTGGGTAACTGACTTTTTTGGACTGAGTTTTGGACTACTAATATCATGGCAAACATGTTCTGTAAAAAAAAAAACGACATTACTTGTACAAATATAACTGTTGAATTATTATAAAACATGAAATGGGTGATGTTCCGCAAGACAGTTGGGTTATTTCTGAAATGACGTGACAGCTGTATTCTCATCAGACTCAATTTATTCCAGGTATGATACAGACACAGCAAGCAGTAACGCGAACTCTGCATCCATAAAAATACTTAAACAACAATAGTGTAAAGAGGTAGAGCTTTTTTGTTAACACTGCATTAACAAACCAGGTTTGAATAAATAGTGTCAACTATATATATAATATTAAATTTGTTTAATTAAAACCCTGTTGCTCGCCAATGTTATTAGCTAGTATTTTAATACTTATTTACTCTCATTTATCCTAATTTATAATTTGAAACTAGAAGTTTTAATTCATACCTGTCAAACACATAGTCAAATGACTTACATCATTTTCTGAAAACGAGGTATCGCTATATTACACGATCAAGTACACATGGCAGTACCAACGTTATCTTCTTATATTAACTACCATTCTGTTGTAACTAAAACG
This sequence comes from Albula glossodonta, assembly GCA_019788955.1. NCBI lineage: Eukaryota > Metazoa > Chordata > Actinopteri > Albuliformes > Albulidae > Albula > Albula glossodonta. Next base: position 14,992 of record JAFBMS010001114.1, on the reverse strand, counting down.
TTGCATTGCTTGCTAGCTAACCTAGCCATACATTAAGTAAAACCGGGTATTACTAGCTGCTTATGCCTTAAACAGATAGTACGTCTGGTTAGCACCGTTCATTATTTTTAAAATCAAAGTTGACATTAGTAGGTAGCTATCAATCTATATCATTTTATTATTAGTATGTGCCATTGCCCGCTACCCACCATTATCTTTAGAATTAAAGTGTGGTATTGCTATGTAGCTTCGTACAGTGATTAAAAGGTGGCATTGTTTGACAGCTACTCACATTATTATATAAAAATAAGCTTACCCAGAAAATGTGGTTTTATCCAGCTTGGAACCTACTTTTAAAATTAAAATATTTTGAATTGTGTATAATCAGGCTAGTGTATAGCATATAATTATAGGAAGGAAAAAAATAGTGATTTTAATCATCAAACATAGTATTATTATCCAGCCTAGTTCCTACCTACATCAATTTTATTTTCATGGAGTAGCAAAGTCAAATAGTTGTTTACCAAAGTGAGATACAGGTTTATTCATGTGATATTTTTCTTTTCCATATTTTTATGCTTATTAATTGATGATTTATATGCATGAATACATATATAAGTATTTATTTATTCATTTATTTATTTATTTACATAGAAATTAAAATACAGAGGAAGAGTGGTCTAATGTTCTGTTTTGTTGCAGACTGTCAACTCTTAGATGTAAGCTAACATGGTATGATATACGTTAATTTATTTGCTTAAAGTAGGTTAAATATTATAATGTCAAGAACTCAATTGCATGAAAGTGCAAGTCCTATTTTTAAAACACGACATACACTGCCCCTACAAAGACAGAATAGATGGGGGGACAGAAGCAGAAACCGAAAGGAGCGATGGAGGCAACACTATGTGAAGTGTTTGAAGCGTTACATGAAGGTGATTACATATTTGATGAAAAGAGGAATCTCAGGTTTAGCTGTAAATCAGTTATTCTCAAATTGGCAGTTCCTTTTAGAAATTACAGTTGCTGCAATTGAATGATTTCAAGTAAATGAAACTGATGGTACCTTCTCTTGGCTTTTCCCCCCCTCTGTCCTGTACACAGGCAAACACTGGAGTCAATGACATCAGCGATATCAAAGAAATTGCAGAAAAACACCTGAACAGCGGCTCAGAATATAAACCGAGTGCTGAAGAGAGCTGCAGCAGCTCTGAGTCTGAGGTTAACCAAAGAAGAGTTAAGCCCTCGACATCAAGCAAAACACAGATTTCACTAAAAAAAATCTGTGGAACTGGAGACGACGGGAAATGAAGACAATCTCAGAGAAGGTAATATTACAGCACAATCAGCAGCACACAATTTTCTTGAATCAGCGATGCACCACAGACCAGATGATCAAGCGGCCCAAACCAAAAGCCTAATGGTTAAGTCATGCATCAAGACATCAAGTGGCAAAATAAAACAGGACAAAAAACACTATTTTGGTTATTGCAACAAATCCAATGCTAAGTTAGCAGGACACTTGGAAAGAAAGCATGCAAAAGAAATTGATGTGGCCAGAGCCCTTAGCTTTCCTAAAGTCTCAAACCGTAGGTCTATGTTACTTGAAAAACTTTGTAACAAGGGAGATTACTTTAACAACATTGAAGTTCTTAAAGAGGGAACTGGCGAGTTTGTGACCTGGAGGCGACCAACAGCGAGTGTTGCAGTCAATGCATATCTTCCCTGTCAGCATTGCCTTGGCTTCTATGGCAAACATAATCTGTGGATGCATCAAAATTTTTGTAAATTCAGACCAGAAAACACTGATAAAGTCAACAAACGTGTACAATCTGTTTTGTCACAGCTTCTTCTTCTACCACATGAAAATATTGGAGGCTGCGGGGAAATACTGCATAAAATCCAAAACGATGAAGTGCCACTGCATGTTAAGTGTGATTCACTCATAGGCCAATATGGTGACATTCTGTTTGCAAAGCATGGGCATGATCAAACCCAACGCAACTACATTGCTACAAAAATGCGGGAGTTGTCAAGGTTTGTGCTTGCAATCCAAGAAATTGATTGCAGAGTTAAACTACTGCAAGACATAATTATGCCATCCAGATTTGATTTGGCTGTAGAGGGTGTCAAAAAAGTAGGAGGCTATGATCCTGTTTCTAATAAGTACAAAGTACCCTCACTAGCCTTTACACTTGGCTGTTCACTGAAAAAAGCAGCTGAAATTGCCATTGGAGAAGCTGTCATTGCAGAAGACGCTGACAAAGAACAGAAAGCCAAAAACTTCCTCCAACTAATGGATTCAAAGTGGAACACGTATGTGTCATGTGTCATGCCCTCAGCTCATTACGCCATGCCAAGTGGGACAAACATGATGCAGAGCCTGGACCAAGCAAGACTAGTCCAAGTGTCTCTTCAACTTCAGACCTTGTGCAGGCAGCAAACAAAGGACATGGACACAAACCACCTGGTCCTACACTGAAAGAAGCCACAGGAACTTTGAATTTATTTAGTTAAGCATGTGCATTCTGTAATACTGTAATATCCTTTTTAATGTCATCTTAGTTCATAAAATGTTAACAATTTAACAGTTGTGTCATAAAAGAAATGTTCATGTTTGTCAGTGTTGTTTGCCCAAACTGAATATAGAAACTTGGACACTAATCACTGTGGCACTGCCTTGTACATGGGTGCAGGCTGTACAAGCAGCTTGCAGCAGAACCTCCCTCAGCAGAGAGCACAGCAGAGGCCGTGGACAGATGCAGAGCAGTGCGCTGTGAAGAGTAAGCTGCACAAATTCGTTGCTCTGAGGAAGGTGCCCGGAAAAAGAGACTGCGATGCATGTTTACAAGCTAAGTCAGAAATCCTATGCACCCGCTCATGGGGAGACATCAAAACTATATTCACAACACAATTCAGTCCCTCAGAAAACAAGATCATATCCTACAATATAATGCAAAAAGGCAGGAGAGAGGGGTAGACAGACATATGGATGCCAAGAGGAGAAGTGTAGCAGAGACATAGCAGAGGAGGATAACAGGAATGATAAGGGTATAAATTAAGGAGGGAGGGAATGCAGAGCAGGGGGCAGCTATTGTTGATAGTTTTGATATTGATAGTGTTCTTATTGTGAGAAACAATTTTGCCCAGATTCTGCAGTTGTGGGACTGATTTTTGTTAAATTTTTGTTTTTTTTATTTATTATTAGAGGAAAATATTGCAGTTCGCTTATTTATATTATTCATATATTTTTTTTAAAAGTGCAATCTGGGGCTGTGCAATTTAATTTGTATGAGTCTCTATGTGTAGACAATTATGTTATGTCATGTTTTGCATTTTCCTTAATATTTTTGCACATGCAAATGCTTTGGTGAAAAAATTAAACCAAATCTTGTGTGATATGTGCCTTAGTTTATCTGTTTTCTCATATCATTTGTGTAAGAAAATCTTACATCTCCACAAAGCTTCCAATATGTGTTCAGTATGAATAGGTGTGCAGAAGTAGGCAGAAAAATAAATGGAACTTATCCCAGTACTCAAGTGTATTTACACAATTGATTTTTCAATAAGGGCAGTTTTGGCATTTGATCTGTAATGATTCACCTTTTAATTGAATCTTCCCATGTGTCTCAATAATGTGAAAATAGGAAATACCCGTTAAAAGATGTTTTACATGAAAACTTACCAGTGGGTGCTGGACACATCTGAGGTGTTCAAACCTTGTCCAGTAATTCGATGTATGAAAACACCTGAGAAAGCTAATCTGAGTAAAACATGTCAGTCTTCTGTTTTCTAAGCTTGAGGTTCACAGGAGCAGTGATAAAAGAGAAGTGGTTGTCTGACACTTTAACTTAGAATGGCCTCACGCAACATGGCTGCCATCCAGTGTGTCCAGACTTATTTGATGGGATGTATCGTTTGGAGGTAACATGTTGAACCGTTTTGCAAAGTTTGAAGGTTACACGAGCATCAGATCAAGAGGTAAGGCCCTACACTTTCACACTGTATGTGCAGCTGAATTACCATGCGTTGTTTTTTCCACTTACTGTGTTTATTATCCATTCAAAATTTTACAAGTTCATTTGCTGTGTACTGGCAGAGGCTTATGCTTACAAGCAAAGTATGAAAAATCTGTTATTGTCCTGATGAATATTCAAGGGGTTAACCAAAAATATTGAATTGAGTGACATACTATCAATTGCAATTTAGGTGGTCCAAAGTTGGTAACACATTCACAAAAGGTCTAACAATTCTTATATCTATACTTTATACTTTTTACTGTAGTCATCTCACTGCTGCCATTGACTATGTCTTTGGGCAATATCTGTAGAAAAACTACTTCATAATTCCACTTTATTTTTTTTACAGATTATAGCCCTTCCCCCCTTATTATTATTTTTTTTTTGATGCCATTGTAAATTGCCATTGTATTTTATTGTATTGAATATTGCCGTTGTATATACCAATGTCCCTTGTACTTATCACTTATATTGTATATATTGTTTTTATATCTTGCACTGACACTTGTCACTTTCCTTTCACCTTTTGGCCTTGCCAGTTAATTTCGTCGCTGGAAATATCAAAACACTGTCTCAGATGTTGTTTTGCTGTTCTTACAACTCTTGTATACCAGTACAAAAATCATTGTATCAGGATTTTCTCTGTAACTGCAAGTACAGGATGTATTAAAGTAAAAGCATACACACAATATAATACAAGAGAGGCAGAATTGTTTGGGCAATACCTGAGATAAGTAACATCTCTCACAGATATTCAGAGCAAATGCTGCAGCATGCTGGGTCAGACTGTGACCACTGACACCAAAGGATGCCTCTCCCTAACAACAACATGATTCAGTCCAGCTTAAGTCAATACTGCTATTTCAATAGTACGATATGTAATTTATATCTAGTGACTCCCGGTTCACGTCTGTATAGAGACTCAAAAATGACTCCAGTTATATAATGAATGCCATGTAATTTATCATAGTTGAAGGCCATAGGATGCCGTCAAATCAGTCTCAATATTAATGAATGCAGTCTATATACAACACCTTAACATTTTTATTTTTAACTACCGTACTACAATTTTGTGGAACCTGTTTACAAAATAAATGTAATTAAATTCAATGTTTCATTTTTTTGAGTGTACAGATAACTATTTTTATGTGCATTGAAAAATATTCATGTGAAGAGACTTATTTATATATAAATCCCAAAATACATTTGTATTATTATTAATATATTTAAAAGCCTTTATATTAGTATTAAATAAGCTGCCAAAGATCAGCTTATTTAAAGCTTATTAAAGATCAGAGCAATTATAAGACACATATTCAGTTGTTCAACAATGTTCAATCATATCATGATTCTTTTCAGGAGTTTATCTCCATATCATGTCAACTGATAATCTGGGCTAATCAAATACCCTTAAGTGAAATCAATCATATAAAAATCTCTTTAACAATAATATAAGAACAGCTGCTCAACAGACACATACATTTAGCTTGACTTCTTACAGCACCAGGCAGGATGCTTGAGAACTGTATCATTTTTTAAGATATTATCTATGTTTTAGAAGACACAAAATGGATATACTGAATTCAGACACTGAAAATGTGTCCAGTCTAAGACTATATATGTCTATTCATAAGCCTGACACTGAAATGATTAAAATTACCGAATATTTTCACTATTCACCTGGATAATGTCTGCCTTTCTGAAGCGCTTCCGTCAGAGAGCTTTGCTTCACTCTGTTGCCAGATGTGGGTATTTGCCTGCGTTCCCTCCCACTCCTCTGATCGCCTCCTCTGTAACTAATCATGCTCTTTTATGGCTCATTTTCATGTGATTCAGCGGGTTTGTGGTGTACGGCCACAATGCCGTACAGACTTTTCACACATGTCACATTTTGCTTTATTGCTGTTTGGTTGAGTGAAAAAACTCCAAACGACACTAAGCTTTATTTCTGCCATTAAGGCAGAGCAGCACTTGTGCCAATATTCATTCTATCTTATTCTGTGACTGACTGTGCGTGTTTCTGCCATGACTGAGTGCGTATGAGGAGCAGAGGGAGAGAGCAGAAGGAGAAGTAGTTCCTATCCTACACAATTATTTTCTACAAATTTCATTTTCACCTTTTCAGCATCAGATAACATTCAATTTCATTACAAAAGTATTGAAATTACTGTAAACACATGGTATCGATATTTTGATGTGAGGATTGATTCTCAAACAGAAACGTCAGGATCGCAAGTATCGATGCTTCAGTATCGATTCGCCCATCCCTATTTGGCATATAACACAAAGGCAGCTCATGATTAAATCTCACGAAGTTTGTCACTCGATTGTCAGTATTTTGCAGGCTGGGCAGTTCATATAGGCTGCATTCCAATCTGAAAAAAATGTTTGCTTCTTCATGCTCACTTCCCTCCAATGGAGGAGGGAATCCCCAAAACGTCCCGTAATGTAAGATGGCTGCCACTGTGAGGGAGATTCCATTCCAGATTTGTTGAGGGAAGGGCGAATTTTCATTTGCTCAAGCCCTCGGTTTCACTCCTTCCAACAGAGCCAACAAAAATCATCCCTCCAAGCGTTGATATTACCCAGAATGCATGGCGATGCTTGCTCGCTTGCCCATGTGTTAAACAGTATTTGAATATTATGCTCTTGCTATCAAACAACTAGCAAATTTAAAAACAAAGTTTACCAAGTTCAAAGACCTCTGTTGCCGATTGATTATACAGTCCATTCATTAAATGCTATGTTGTTGGTGGTCGTTATTTAATTCTTTGGAAATTATTCAAAGGAAATGCCCAACATTCAGTAGCCGCTTATCAAGTTAATTGGTTGTCCAAAAAAATACATGTTTTGGCCATGAAGTTTTAACCATAAGCTCTCATAAGCTGGTGGAGGCATCGCTGCCGTAGCCATGCATTTTGTTAAGAATAACCTACATTTTCTGAATCTTGAAATGTAACAATTATGCTACCCTTAGCTTCAATCATCCACACAGCATGAAATAGAATCTTCTGTTGAGCACGTATTGTTTTTAAATCGCCATTTAAACACACCAGTATAATTGCCTATATGTATCACAGCATAATTTTGGGTTAAGTCTTCTGGTATTGATTTTTATTTTTTGCTTCATCATTTTACCTGTCTCTACACATATGTACTTTTACACCCTGTTACACTTCACACTTATGTATCATTAGTTGGTTTATTGATCTGTTTTACCATATTTTATCATTACCCTTTTTATTAATTAGCTTTGCTTGTCTATGCAAATCACTTTGGGATGCACCCTGCTACACAAATAATTATAGTAACTATTGTTATGATTGTGATAATTCTTTAATATGATTATTAAATTGTGCATACAAATAATTGTCTTCACATTGGAAAAGCTTGGCAATTTTATTGAAAATAACATCACATCAATTAATAGTAGATGAAAACATTGATTTAAAATGATTTTATGGTCATGGAAAATATAAGGATTTTGACATGAGAAATTAACCTGTAGGCATATCTAGTTAACATGCATCTTCACTATCTAACTATATTGCTGGTTAAGTTGCATAACATAGCCTAGAGAGAACTCTCTCCGTCTTTACATTGGTTATGCAGTGGAGAGTTGAACTGGAACAGGTACTGCAGCCTGCAAAGAACAAACTGCAGCAATCTAGTCCTCGCGAAGGAACGCAAAGTGAGGAAGAACCGCGAGGGTCATTCCAATTCGAGCAGGCATAACCCCTCCCCTCCATTGCTCCCCCATGCTCGGGAATGGCTCCCTCGCCTGCTATGTCACTGGAGGGCTCACTCGATTGGAGGGAAGAAGTGAAGGGAGAATTTTATTTCGGATTGGAACACAGCCATACTTGGTAATGATTGCTTTGAAGTGGACGGTAGTATGTGGCCATATTTTGGTGGCCGATTGTACGTGGTTTGACGATAGTTGTTAATGAATCACAGCAATTGACAATGTAGTTTCTGGTCCCTTTTTAATGTTTTTTTTTTTTGATTGATTTATAAAATGACAGTGACCGTCTTTTCCTCTAAGATGCAGATTGCTTTTTCATGGTGAGATGGAGAGATTACATAGATGAGACAACTGTGTCACTCTTACAAGGTTAAATGTCTTGTAAATTTTTTAGACATCTAACATAGATATATCTATAGATATATATATCTATAGATATATATCTATAGATATATCTAGACTGATAATTCGCTAATATGACCTCTTGCGGTCTGTTGCTGCAATTGCCAAGCAAGATTCATAAAATTATGGTCAGAATTGTCTTGCTTGTAGCACTGATATAACTTTATCTTATAAGGGCAACAGCTGCAAATATTACCAATGAGCTGTTACCCTCATTAACATGTGAAGACCTGAGGGACCTTCTACCAGGGCCAGAGAACTTCCTCAGATGAAGTGCATTTGGGAAGCAGTGCATTCAGAGGTAAGGATTTATTGTGAATTAATGAATGAGGTGTATTAGAGATAAAATATAAATCAATGGAAAGTTCATCTAAAATACATGATTTCAGAATGGGTGCTGGAAAAGTACACGAATAGCATTTTTTTCTAAAATGATGAAATTGACACTGTGGTGACATAAATCGGTCATCAATCATATGGAGGCATGTATGAGTGTTTCTTTATATCCTCACCTTGATGTTTTTGTATACTTTTCCCAAAAAAAATGACACTTCTCAAAATGTACATATATATTTTCTTTTTAGATGAGGGCTGCACTTCTGATTGTAGCCATTGCCTCCAACTGAACTGCAATAATTTCTACAGAAAAATCATCCCCCTTAAGTAGTAGGCTCACAAAATCACTGCATTTCCACAGATGATGTTCTGTAAAGTTACATAGATGTGCATACCATGTTTTTCTGCATTTTTAGTCCTTTCCATCTGTTCCATCTGTTCCAACACAAATTTTTAAGTAGCCAGAAGTACTAATGAAAGGACAAAACAAATTCACACACAGCCAGGTAGTGCAAATATTGTCACAACCCCAACTGCATCCAAAATCACAACTCTCTTGTTTCATTGATAGTTGAGACCAAACAATGTTATATGCAAGTTTTTTCAATTGTGAGACAATTATTATTATTGATATATTTGTGCAGGATCTTAACACCTGAAGTGGCTGTAAAACCTGCAGGGGACCAGACAAACCTACCCCAGAACACCAAAACATGCGAGTCTGAAAAAGGATCATGAAGATAAGCAGCCCAGACTATGTTATTTACGCAGACACAGAGCTGCAGCAAGTCCGCAAATACTATTTTGAGCTCAGCGTTGCGGCAGAGCACTCAAGTGCACCATGTCCAAAGAGCTCAGGTGCTGCTTGGTCAGAAACACCATGAAACAGCATGATTTTGATCATGAGGGCTAATGAAATGCAGGACAGGGGAGACTCAATGTATCCCTCTCGTGAAGAAGTGTCTGCCATGGCCAAAAGGTTGATTGGGTACCATCCAATGCTGCAAGATAAGGATAGCACTAAACTGCCATGGGTAGGTTCTTCATCGTCAGTGTCAGAAGTCATTGTCATCTCTAGATATTTACTTTTCATAAGCATAACAATATTGTATGTAACTGATGTCTGTCTGTTTTGCACAGTAAATTGAAGTTTTTTTTATTGTAAATATACACATCATTTTTCTGGTTTGTTGACAAAATTTTGACTAATAATGATTATAATTTTTTTTTTTTAAATGATCCTGTTTGTTTAGGACTGTTTGATGACTTGAAAGTGAAAATCGTTCTGGAAAATAGTCCCTGGGGAAAAATTTGGTTTATGCAGCAAATTGTCAATTATTTGGTTTATGAATGTAGACAACTTGACCAATTGCTGTATCTTTCCCTGCAGGTCATTGTTAATAAAAGCATGTTTTTTGTTTTGAGAGAATTTTCATGTGTCCTTATTTTAAGATCATGTGGTCTAATTTAGCCCTCTAAAAACAATAATTTCAGAAATCCCATTTTAATCCTCCTATTATCTTTGGGGTCAATTTTTCCCCATTCAATGTTTAACGTCTCTAAATAAATGATTGGCATCTTTTTTTTGCTTCATATTCTATGACTTATCCTAATTTAATGGGGGCAACTGGGTCAACATAAAATTAACATGATGATATGTTTCCAATGTCCTGTACACATTATATACGCATCTGTGTTCTTTGGGGTCAATTTGACCCCAGGCTGTTTTAGCAGTATTAAACATATAAGAAATATCAACAAATGTTTTGGTTGTTTTGAATGGCATTGAGGTCACTGTAACATGCAATTTTACAATCTTCAAAAACTTCACTCTGTTTAAGGGCCCTAACCTGACATACCTGCAGTGGTGTGAGAACCACAGATAGTTCACATGACATGGGGGAGGGGAAAACATAATTCCCACAAGAGCTTTGATATTTCCTGCGCTGTTGGGGTGGGTTGCCACGGTTGACATGAGGACATGGATAGTTCACACAAAATAGGGGAGGAGCAAACATAAGAGCTTGCACAGCAGCCTTCTAAACAATTTCTGTTGGTGCTCTGTGTGCTCTCGCTTTATGTTCTCTCTCTCGATTGAAAAGGACATCTGAGCAGAGGTTTTCAGCCAATGAGGTTTTGTCACAGCTCTTTGACAGTGAAAGTGACATAGAGGAGAATGTGTCTGAGACGGAGGATAATGTTAAGGAGGACCGTGATGATGAGGCATCCTCCTCTGATGAGAATGAGAGCCTTAGTGTTGTCTCTCAACCTCCTATTGTCTCTCAACCACCAGCAGACATGTTACCTTCCAAAAATGGAAAGTTATTACGGTCCCTCTCCCCACTTGAACAACAGGGCAGACGTAGTGCTGCTAATGTCATTAAAATGTTTCCAAGCCCCACCAGATATGCTGTCAGCCATGTCCAAGGCATAAAATCAGCATTTGAAAAGATTTTACTTGAGATGACAAACTCAAGGGGAGGCACATGTATGAGGACAGTTGGAAAGACTTGGATCCACTTACAAGCCGACACTGACAAGTAGCTCATTTTGGTTGGGGTGTACAAGTCAAAAGGTGAAGCAACAGCAAGCCTTTGGAATAATGACACTGGAGGGGCAATATTTCCAGCCACCATCTCCAAAAACATTCCAGTTTTCTCAACATTCCATGTCATACGCTTGTCATACAATGCAAGAGAAACAAGATGGGGCTGACGAGAGTGTGACAGACTTGCAGCAATACAGTATGTATGGGACAAGTGGGTTCAGCGATTACCCTTTCTTTACAATCCAGGCCCCCACGTGACTGTGGATGAATGTCTGGTTGCATTTCATGGACACTGTACCTTCAGACAATACATGCCGAGCAAAACAGCCAAATACAGCATCAAAGTATGGGCAGCATGTGATGCAAAGTCCAGCTATGCCTGGAATATGCAAGTGTATACTGCTAAATCCCCTGGTGAAGCACCTGAAAAAAATCAAGGCATGAGGGTGTTACGAGACATGGCTGAAGGACTGAATGGTCATAATATTACATGTGATAATTTTTCCACATCATACACCCTGTGTGAGGAACTGCTGAAAAGAAAGGTTACAACATTTGGGAGAGTGAAAAAAACAAGCAGGAGCTTCCCTCTAAGCTTCTTGTGATGAAGATCAGGAAGTAACATCTTCAATGTTCGCCTTCACTGACAGAGCCGCTGTCGTCTCCTTTTGCCCCAAGAAAGGGAAAAATGTCTTGTTGTAGAGCACCATGCATGCTGTCCTGAGCACCAGAAGACAGAAAGCCACAAAAGGTCTTGGACTAAAAGGAGACAAGGTGAGGGGTTGAGACCTGGACAAGGGTCACAGCCACATACAACTGCAGACACATGACTGCCCATTGACCCCTTGTCATTTTCTTCAACATCAATGTGCAAAAAACTATGACTGGCCAAGATACTTTTATTTTTAAAACTGTTGTTGTGATGGCCTGCCACAGACTGGATCATACATTGACCACACATATTATCATACGATGGCCTGTACCTTAAATGAAAGCCCCTTTTCTAGCAGAAATGTGTTCCTGTCATTTTTTTTTTTTTTTTGCTGTAATCCAGTTCACAACAAAGCACACTTCACAAAAAATTTTTGGTCAATTCTTTTCTTTTATTTGAAACATCTTAATTTCATCTTTGTTGCCAATTATATGCTGTCCTGAGCCTTTATATTTGCTCTTGAGAGGGCGAAAAACCACCAAAAACTTTACATCAGCCAGTGTAGCAGTTTGCCAAATTAGCTACACTTTGGCTGGATGTAAAGAAGAAAAGTGGAAAATTCCCTCCCTGCCCCTGAAAAGGCGACAAAAGTGAAAACTTTTAAGAGCAAATGGGCCTGATCATCCTGTTGACCGGAAAAGAACCAGAAATAACCACATTAAAATTAAAATATTAACAAATATTACAATTTACATATGCTGAATTAGCTCAAACTCCTCCTCTTCCTCATTGTCATTTGCCACAGCTGTTTCCAGCGGGCATAATTCTTGAGGCTCTGTACATTTTTCTAGCTCAATGGCCTCTGCGAGATGTAACATAAGGTACCAAGGCCTCGGTTTCTGACCCCCCAAAGCGTGGCAGTCACATTCAGCAACTTCATTTCACGCCCAGCTACGTGGGTTGTCTTTTTTTCTCCGGCTTAAAGCATGCCTGGAGTCAAGTTTCTTCCCCAATTAATGAAAAAAGAAAAACTTTTTTTTCCAAAACTGAGCAGCTCAAACTCCTCCTCTTCCTCATTGTCATCTGCCACAGCTGTTTCCAGTGGGCATAATTCTGGAGGCTCAGCAAATCTTTCTAGCTCAATGGCCTCTGCGATGGAACTTAAGGTACCACGAGGCCTCCGTCTCTGACCCCCCACCCCCCAGACCTTGGCAGTCACATCCAGTGACTTCATTTCAAGCCCAAATACGTGGGTTGTCTTTTTTGCTTTGGCTTAAAGTATGCCTGGAGTCAAGTTTCTTCCCCAATTAATGATAAAGACAAGCTTTTTTGTCCAAAATTGACAAGCTCAAACTCCTCCTCTTCCTCATTGTCATCTGCCACAGCTGTTTCCAGCAGGAATAATTCTGGAGGCTCTGTACATTTTTCTAGCTCAATGGCCTCTGCGATGGAACTTAAGGTGCCATGAGGCCTCTGTTTCTGACCCCCCACCCCCCAGACCTTGGCAGTCACATTCAGCGACTTCAAGCCCATCTACGTGGGTTGTCTTTTTTGCTCCGGCTTAAAGCATGCCTGGAGTCAAATTTCTTCCCCAATTAATGATAAAGAAAAACTTGCCTTACCCTCTTGCAGCCGAAGTTACCCTTTACTTACCTGAGTTTTCCACGTTGCCCTGGAAACTGTGATTGTACAGTTTCTGAATACCTACCATTTCAAACTCTTACACAGCAGAAAGCAGAGAGGTTATTCTGACACCATTACATACAACAGTTTTAACAAAATGGCTTGGCTGTGTAAAAACCTTCAATCAGTACACAAGATTGCTGTCGCTGTAGTTTCTACCCGAATTAATGGTAATCCTTTTTTAGCCTTCAAACTTGAAGAGATTACTGCCACTGTAGTTTACCCGAATTAATGGTACAGCCAATTGCCCTACCTTCTCAGCAGTTTAGAAGGCGACAAAATAACACATTTAAAGAGGAAATCAATTTCAAGATCAAACCCGTTGACATACAAATGTATCTTAAAGGGGTGTCTTTTTTTGCCCCCCGACTTTAACTATGTCGGAGCTTAGTGTCTTCCCAAATTAATGATAGAACCAAACTTCCCTTACCTTCTCCAGCCGAAGTTCTCCTTTCTGTCCTACTTACCTGTGTTTCCCACGTCAGTTATTGCAGCGTTTCCTCACTTTTATACATATTTCTGTTGGCGTCACAGAGGGTCTTATGGTAGCAGAATTTTTCACCACTTCTGTGATGTCACAGTTGGTACAAACCCACCATTTCAAACTTTTACGCAGCAGAAAGCAGACAGCTCATTCTGACACCGTTATCGCTATATGCGACAGTCTTGGCAGAATGGCTTGGCTGGGTCAAAACTTTCAATAATTACACAAGTCTGTTGTTCCGTTTAGTCTTCGTTTGCCCTCTAGTAAAGATCCATCTTAATAAGTGTACCGTCACCAACGACGCAAATGTTCTACTCGCAGTTCGTTAGTTAGCCAGCTACCTAACATTGCAAACCAGCTCATGAATAGGTTTGCCTTTGTTTATGAAGGCAGTTCATGAACAGTGTGACATTGCTTTCAGTCAAAAAAAAAAAAAAAAACAAATAACAATGAGGCGATCATTTAAATTAAATCGACCAATGACTATCGTAGGAACACGTTTTTAAAACATGACCATGACCTTGTCGCTGCATTGGAAGCGGTAACACAGTTGTTTCTCTCTGCCTCCGTCCTCACGGTATTCAGTCATGCAGTACTTATGTACTTGAGATTTAGTAAAGCTAACTTAAGTCATTTTTAACAACCTGTACATCGCACCCTCATTTTCTGTAGCTGTCACGAACAACCGGCCGGTTGGCTACCTGATGTGATGTTGTATTTGAGGTTGTAACGGTAGATTGTTGTGATTCCAAACAGCCACTAAAACTGTGTTGGACTCACTCACGATCCTAAAAGAAAATTCAGAAGATTCCGATAGATGCCCAAAACATATGAGTCCGTATTTGTGAGCCGTTTTAACTGCAATATTAGCAGTAGTTCGTTTAACTTGTTATGGGATGGCATAATTTAATACAAGAAATGAGAAAATACAGTTATTACAGTATTATGTCCCCAACCAGCTGAACTGAAATAGTCGTTTCAATCGACTCCGTTTCTCTTGCGCTGTACTGCTGCCTGGTGCACTTGTTGTGTTGTGGCATGCATACATTTCTTTCTGCCTTTGACACCTTTTAATTGTCATAATGAAAGGACTTTTGTTTTGGCGGTGTTTTCACCGCATAAGTGTCATAAGGCACGTATACGA
>JAFBMS010001113.1:0-47660 GCA_019788955.1 Albula glossodonta | reverse complement strand
TTTAGCAGTAAGGCCTGTATTAAATTAAGCAATCATCAAAACAAGTATCAAAACCAATTATCAGCAAGATATCTCTTTACAAAATATGTTTCTCTATAAAGATTTGTGAATGATGTGTGTCCTGAAATGTTTGGCTTCTTCAGTGAGCGGTCTTTGTTCTGTATTTTTGACTTTTACTGTGGTTGAAGGTCACTCTCCATGTTACGTATTTGTGTCTCTGTTTGCAGCAGCGCCTCGGTCCCGTGGTTCTTCCTTCAGGAATATAGGCCAACCTAACTCATTGTGAGACTACTGGCCTAACTGTTCTGCTTCTGGAAGGAAAAAACATATAAACGTTTAATAAATAAACAAAAAACATATAAACGTTTAATAAATAAAGCCCGCACGCACACACCCACACGCATACACATCCACTTGCACACAGCACATATGCACACACACGCACGCAGCCCGCATGTACACATCCACCCGCACGTTAGCCCACAAGTACACATCCACCCGCACGCAGCCCGCAGGTACACATCCACCGCACACAGCCCGCAGGTACACATCCACCCGCACGCAGCCCGCAGGTACACATCCACCCGACACAGCCCGCAGGTACACACACACCCGCACGCAGCCCGCAGGTACACACACACCCGCACGCAGCCCGCAGGTACACCACATCTACACGCAGCCCGCAGACACGCACACACCCACACGCAGCCCGCAGGTACACACACACCCGCACGCAGCCGCAGGTACACACACATCTGCACGCAGCCCGCAGGTACACACACATCTGCACGCAGCCCGCAGGTACACACACACCCGCACGCAGCCCGCAGGTACACACACACCCGCACGCAGCCCGCAGGTACACACACATCTGCACGCAGCCGCAGACACGCACACACCCGCACGCAGCCCGCAGACACGCACACACCCGCACGCAGCCCGCAGGTACGCACACACCCGCACGCAGCCCGCAGGTACACACACACCCGCACGCAGCCCGCAGGTACGCACACACCGCACGCAGCCCACAGGTACACACACACATCTGCACGCAGCCCGCAGACACGCACACACCCGCACGCAGCCCGCACAAAACCTGCCTGCACACACCCGCACACCACCCGCACACGCATACAAGTCCACTTGCACACAGCCCATATGCACACACCCGCACGCAGCCCGCAGGTACACATCCACCTGCACGCAGCCCGCAGGTACACATCCACCCGCACGCAGCCCGCAGGTACACACACACCCGCACGCAGCCCGCAGGTACACATCCCCCCGCAGTGGTTTATGGGGCAGTGTGTTGTGTGGCCTCTGCTCAGCCCAGGGCTGTGCGCTGTCTCCCACTGCTGACCCCAGCGGGACAGAGGGCCTGAAATAACAGCGGGGTGCGTAAAGTACATCACACAGAGGCTGTTGGGGTATTGACACATTCTGCAAGGCCAGACCAGGCCTCTGAATAATTAAAGCCAACCTGGGACGCACAGAGCGCCCCCCCCCCCCCCCCCCCCACAGTGTGCCCCACCCCTGAAAAACTCCACACACTGAGGAAACCAAACCAGCAACTCCCTCAGTCTCTTATTTTCTCCTCCTTTTTGTAAAATTTTGAGTAAAATTAAACTGTAGAGAACTATGAAAAATCTGCCTGGCATCATGGCAGGAGAGGAACCGATTGGTTAAATTTTCATTTAAAAACCGAGCTGTGAAGGTCCATGTGAAATTCGGCACCGTAGGTACAGAAAGTACAGAACAGTGCAGCGCTGAGGCGGGTGGAACGCGGAATAGCACAGCACTGAGGCGGGTGGAGCGCGGAATGGCGCAGCACTGAGGCGGGTGGAGCGCGGAATAGCGCAGCACTGAGGCGGGTGGAGCGCGGAATAGCGCAGCACTGAGGCGGGTGGAGCGCGGAATAGCGCAGCACTGAGGCGGGTGGAGCGCGGAATAGCGCAGCACTGAGGCGGGTGGAGCGCGGAATGGCGCAGCACTGAGGCGGGTGGAGCGCGGAATGGCGCAGCACTGAGGCGGGTGGAGCGCGGAATGGCGCAGCGCTGAGGCGGGTGGAGCGCGGAATGGCGCAGCGCTGAGGCGGGTGGAGCGCGGAATGGCGCAGCACTGAGGCGGGTGGAGCGCGGAATAGCGCAGCACTGAGGCGGGTGGAGCGCGGAATAGCGCAGCGCTGAGGCGGGTGGCGCAGTGATCGATTAGCCAATGACAGGCCAAGTGTGTCGCTCTGCTGATACTGCAGTCCTCTGCAGGAAACCTGGGGTCAGGAGGACATGGGGGCCAGTGTGTGTGCGTGTCTGTGTGCGTGTGTCTGTGTTTCTGAGTGTGCATAAATGTCAGTGTGTGTGCGTGTGTGAGTGTGAGTGTGTGCATGCATGTGGTTTCACTTTCTAAAGAAAACATGGAAAGATGAAAACTGCGATATGTGGAGTGCAATATCTGAAAGATGAAAACTGCGATATGTGGAGTGTAATATCTGAAAGATGAAAACTGCGATATGTGGAGTGCAATATCTGAAAGATGAAAACTGCGATATGTGGAGTGTAATATCTGAAAGATGAAAACTGCGATATGTGGAGTGTAATATCTGAAAGATGAAAACTGCGATATGTGGAGTGCAATATCTGAAAGATGAAAACTGCGATATGTGGAGTGTAATATCTGAAAGATGAAAACTGCGATATGTGGAGTGTAATATCTGAAAGATGAAAACTGCGATATGTGGAGTGCAATATCTGAAAGATGAAAACTGCGATATGTGGAGTGTAATGTCTGCCCACCACCCCCCCAATAGTTGATAGACTGAAACCAGCTTTAGATGACCATAAGGTAGTCACATGGGCTGGAACATATTCTCTTATTAATTTCAGTGCTTTCTTGTCATGGCAGACATGCCCAGGTAGTGTTCTGAGCACAGTGCCCTCTGAATGGAGGAAAGTGCAGTATGGGCAGAATGTAAACAGGAGGCTGGAAACGGCTGAAGCTGGGCAGCAATGTGAGCGCAAGAGAGCTGGTAAATCAAATCACTTTATACAGTGTTACGGATGGCTGTGGGTTACGGATATGTGTTTGTGAGATTACGGTTACAGCTCATTCATGATTAAACCAGTCATGGGTCACTTTGCTGAGGGACGGATGACCAAATACTGTGATTCCTCCCTCCCTCCCTCCCTCCCTCCCTCCCTCCCTTGTTTTTCTGTTAAAGTCGAGGTAGAAAGCAGAAAGTCTTCCAAGTAGTAAAGTGCGACGGAGGCTGGTTTTGTGTGCGTTAAGCGGGGGAACCATGACTGTGGGAACAGATAGCAGTGTGTCTGGAGAGAGAGGGCGAGTATGTGTGTATGTATGTCTGTCTTTCTATGCAAGTTAATGCATTACTGCCACATTTTCTTGTCATGACATAAAGTGTATCTGAGTTTGAAAAAGTGAGGAAGAGACACAGAGACTGGGAAAAACAGACAGAGTGAGAGAATGTGAACAGCTTGGTGTAGAGGGAACAGGGATGCCCGGAGGGTTGTGGGGGGGTCCGGGGTGGGGGGGGGTTGGGCAGGCACGCGGGCCCTTGTGATCAGCAGTGTGACCTTATGGGGAAGAGAGCAAGCAGTCAGACTTCAGGAGCCATGACATCGTCCCCCCCCCCCCCCCCCCCCCCCCCCATCAGCATCACACGGCCGGCCGCATTGCTGTTTACTTGTTTGTCTGAGTCTTTGCTCCACTGCTGCAGGGTATAGGGTGGGAATATGCTCCAGGTTTGACATGGGAAAAGGACAGAGTTCAGCCCCACACTTTTCATCAGCAATTCCATGTTGTACATCAGGTTTCATCAGCAATCAGACACAAGCACAGAATCACGCTCTCTGACACTGAGCGCTCTGAGCAGGGGGTGCCCCTTATTCTCACACTGTGTGTCACTGTGGGTTCCTCCCATGATTCCCAGAAAATGGGGAGTGCGCACAGAATCTGGGAACACCACAGTGAAACAAGCGTTCGGAATGAGCATGGAAACACCGTGTTTGGATGGCGAACTCAAAGTGAGCTTTCTCTTGCTCTCTCTTGCTCTCTCTTGTCTCGTTCTTCTCGGCTTCGCTCTGAATAATTTAATGCCTCCCCTAGTGGTCATCAATGGGGGTGGGGGGATACTCTACCCTTCGTCTGGCCAGGAAAACGTCACGTGCATCCAATTTCCCCCCGAAATCTCAACACCACAGGGCACCTGAAACCCAGAAACACTCAACACCACAACACTTCACTTCTGTTTCATTTTGTTTTTGTTTCGTTCTGTTCAGTGTAGGAAAGCAGAGACCCTTTTATCCCTCTGTCTGTCTCTCCATCGCACTCTCCTCTCCTGCATTGATTCCATGGGAGAATTTTATTACAGCACAACTCCTGTGCTATAACACTCTGCTTGCTGCTAACAGCTATTTTTGCAAACAGGCATTCTCTGCTAATATTGTGGTATGCCGTTGTGTTTCCACTTCAGCTGAATGCACGATCTGCAAGCCACTCAGGCTGCCAGTGTCTGCCTAATAACAACACTGTGAATCGTACCTGTCACTAAATAAAGCCATCTGTCTCACATTGGAGTAGTGTGGCATAATAGGTAGAAAGTTTGCTTGAGGGCACTGCTGCTGTACCACTGAAAAGGGGTACTGTACCTGAACTTCCTCAGTAAAATATCCAGCTGTATAAATAGAAAATGTGTGAAACACAAACTAAAAAGTAAGCTGCTGAAGTCATTCTGTGTAAGAGCATCTCCAGAATGCTGTAAATGTAAGTCTGATCTTCCCCCTGGTGATGTGGAGGACTGGCTCTCAGAAAGAGCTCCCCCCCCCTCCCCCGGCTCAGGATGGGGGTTTCTGCGCTGAAACGGAGGCTCGCTCTCTGATATTTGGGGATTTTTGAACACCCTGGTCTGAGACTGGAACTCCCTCCTGACAGTAATCCGAGCACTCTGTGCCTCCGCGGGGCCTCTGTGATTCCGCCAGCTTTGTTTGACTGCGCTCAGAAGCGGCTGCATTTCTGCCCTGCCTACACACTTTCTCAAAGGAGCCCAGGACTGACGGGGAGGGGGGGCGGGCCGGCACACGGATGCTCCCCAAGCAGGATGTCGTGTGTGTGTGTGTGTGTGTGTGTGGGGACGGGGGGGGTTCAAACAGGAAATTGATCACACACACCCGAGAAACAGAGAGGGCTGAGTCAAACATTTACAGACATCTCAGTCCCTCTGAAAGAATACCAGTCTTTGGTAACAGCATGGGAATGTGCTTGCTAACCAAGCTGAACCCCCCTTTCTCTCCTGAGACTTGGTTCAGCCCACCCCCTCCTCTTTCTCTCCACCCCACCCACTTTCCCATTATGGTAATGAGGTGGTGACATCACTGCTAAATACATGGGCAGGCACTGGCTGCTGGTGAAATTACAGCCTCCCGGCTCCGCCCCCTCCTGCTGCCAAAGGTTGGTGAAAGGTGTGCAGCGTGACTGAGCTCCATTCAGCGCAGGAAAGCAGACCCTGCTGTATCTCTCTCTCCGTCTCTCTCCTTTCTCTCTCTCTGTCTTTCCCTCCATCTCTCTCCGTGGCTGTGCTCGTGCCATGAAAGGACTTTTATTTCCTCCCGTGCTGAAGGAGTCCCCTGCAACCTGGTGTCTGTGAGAGGCTGCGTGTGTTACCCCACTGGAGTAAGGAGAGGGGAGGTGTGTGTGCGTGTGCCTGTGTGTGTTTGTGTGCTTGTGTGTGTGTGTGTGTGTGTGTGTGTGTGTGTGTGGGGGGGGGGTCTGTTTTGAATGAGGAGGAGGGAAAGAAGGAACATTGGAGAAGCATGAGGCTCTACTGAAAGCACTTCAGAAGGCTGCTGCTGTAGCCTCACACACACACACATACACACACACACACACACACACACACACACAGGGTTTTGCCTGCCACTGTCTTTCTCCTCTATTTGGACTGGGATCTTCTCTCTGGGACTGACGGCACCGCTGGGCCCCTGGGTCCCCCCCCTCCGGCCCCCGTTTGTAGCCCTGTTTGTGTGCTCGGGTTTGGGGAGCTCCCCTCTGCTGTCTGTGGATGATGGAGCTCCAGAGGACCTCCAGCGTGCCGGGCGCCCTGGCCTCCCCCGGGCCCAGCCCGAGCCCCAGCCCCAGCCCCAGCCCTAGCCCTGTTGCCGGCCTGTCCGCCGCTCAGGCTGCCTTCAATTACAACCAGCTGGAGGGCCGCTTTAAGCAGCTGCAAGGTAAGAGACCCCCTTTGTTTACCTACGTTGCTACGGCGTGCACCCCAGCATCGCTATGCCAGCGGCACGGGCTGCGCTGAACGGGCCTCAGTGATTGCAGGAGCAACTGAGGAACATCTTTGCCTCTCCTTGTTTTGTTTTGATTGTGATTCCCCCCCATATATGCATTAAAAATGTAAAAGAGCCACCAGTCATGGAGAAGGGGGCGGGAGGGATGGTCTCGGTTTTGACAGGTCTGTCTGAGTGCTGACAGAGAGTTAAATATTTATCACGTCTCAGAAAGCACTTCATGTAGTCATAAAAGGTGATTGGGGGGAGGGGGGCAGTGGAGAACGTGGGGGCATTGTGTGAGAAAAATGGGGTGAAAGCAATTACTGAAAAGAAATGAATCTCAGACAGGACCATTCCCTCTGTCTTTGAGGTGCCCCTCCACCCCTCTAATCCCCTCCCTCAAGTGAGAGGGCTGCTTCCTGATTGGCTTGTCACAGAAAGGCCAGTCCCTGATTGGGCAGTGGTCCACAACAATAGCAGCTGAGGAAGGAGGTGGTGGGAGGGGAGGGTTTTTGTTTTGACACTCCTAGGGGGAACAGGGCTGTTTGTGCAGGGTACCGCTTGCTTGTGGAAGCCCAGACTGCATTATGTGTGTGTTTTTGTGGGTGCATGTGAGTGTGTGCATGTGTGTGTCTGATTATATACATGTTATAATTTTTCTTTGTGTGCATGTAGAGCATGAGTGTGTGTGTGTATTGTGTGAGTGTGTATGTGTGTGGATTGTGTGTGTGCATGTGTAGAGTGTGAGTGTGTGTGTGTGGATTGTGTGTGTTTGCATGTGTGTAGAGTCTGCCTGTGTGTAGATTGTGTGTGCGTGTGTGTGTGTGTAGATTGTGTATGTGTGAGTGTGTGTTTGTGTGTGTGTGTGTGTGTATGTGTGGCGCAGAGCTGTGAAAGAGCCCCTTGTTCTCCAGGCCTCTGGTCACTCCTCAGAGTCTGGCATGGAGCTCTGGACAGACGGGACGGTGTCCGAGCGGCCGAGTCTGCCCCAGTCCTCTGGGGCTGCTCCAGTCTCCTCCAGGACATTGGAATGGGGAGGTGGGGTGTGTTCTCTGTGTTTATGTTCTGCCCTCACTAAACCTCCCTGTCCCGTCAGAGAAAAAAACCCTGTCTTCACAAACAGCAAGGGAACAGAGCCGCTGTCCCACCATGGCCATTTCACACTCCCTCTCTCAGAGTGTGGCATCTCATCGCCACAGTGCCCAGACGGGCACCAGCACTGACCAGTCAGTGACCATATTACTGAAATGAAAAATGTCTTACACTGATCAAATCAATAATATAATAAAACAGATACATCAATCTATTCATTGTACATGACATATAAATAAAATGAAGTGTTGAGAATGAGGCAATACCAGTGCTCGCCTCTGACAGCAAACAGGACGGTGTGACAGATGGGCGGGATGAAGGAAAGCAGAGCGCGATCCAAACGCATGCCCAGTGTTAATAACCGCGCCTGCGTACGCACGCCGGTCGCCTTGGCTACCTGGCGGGTCTGTGATTAAGCGAGCCTCGCGGACGTGCGGTCTGTCTCGCGTGGCCCTCGGCTCCATATCGGCGCACCGCGAGCAGCAATCAACCGCCTCGGTTTCTGCTACGCTTCAGGAACGTGGTCTGGGTTTGGTTAGCCGCGACTTAACTTCCCGTGGCACCAAACTTTTGCTGTTGTCATTGAAGTCTTTTTTGAGGTCGGTGACGTTAAACGTTCTATATATTACGTCAAAATTTCCACTCAATTCGCACAGCATGGAGACTTAATTAGCAAAGCACTGAGAGTGAGGGGCTGCGAACCCCCCCAGTCATGGATACTGTCGTGAACCCAAGGTGGGGCTCATCTCTGTCCTCTCAGCTCAGCGCTGCAGACTAACTGTCACTGTCAGACTTCACAGCGATGTGACAAATTCCCGCTGCTCAGATTGCGCTAATAAACATTACCCAAATGATGGCATGCTTTGTAGACGTCGCCTTCCTACGTAATGGTACTTAATTAGAAAACCACAATAATAATGAACAAACAGGTCTTTTCCAATAGCGGTGACTATGCTGAATGCACTGTAAACTTGGGAGCTTGACAACAGGACACTGGCTCCAGTTTCCGTTCAGTTATTTGTAACTACTTCACCTGGTTTTTATGTGCATTGTGAGACTGAAAGAGACAAAGGAAGCTCAGCTAGTGAAGAGAATTTGGGAATTCAGCGAGGAAGGACATCTGTGCTTCATTCATAATTCAAACGATCTCACAAGGCTTTCAAAGAGTCTGGGCATTCATGACAAACACATTTTGTGTGGACTATCTACAGGAATTGGGGTGGGACTACAATTACTATTCTGGTTAGGAAACTAGGCTTGTTGCTGAGAGGCTGCAGGTTTGATTCTTTCATGTGGCAGTGGCGTTTTACCCCTAAATGCCTTCGTGAAATAGTAATAAGATGCATTGCGTTTTCAAATATGTTATGTGTGTAAGATGCTTTGGATAAGAATGTACAGTAAAAGTCAGGAGTGAATTGCAGGTTTGAGCTTTGTTTCAATCTGGCTGCTTCTGCGTTAGTCCGGCACAGTGTGCAGCCACTGTGTTAAGCTTGCTGTGCGCAGCCTCTGTGTTAAGCTGGCACATTGCTCAGTAGATGGGAACAACAGTGAGGGAAGTGTTTGACAGTGGAAGCGCACCCAGCACCGTTAAGTGTGACTGCCACAGCCCTGTCAGGCACACGAGCTGAAAGCCTCTGCCTGGCATTCTACTGTGAGTGATCGACGCAAAGCTCGCATTTCGCCAAGTGGCTCTTCCCATCGGCCTCCTGCGGACGTGAAGGTGTGAAGGTGATTTACTGATGATGTCACAGCCGTGTTTTGTCTGTAGAGAGAAATTATGTGGCTCAGCCGTTCATTTTTAAACATTGTTTATGTTACAGGCGCTGGGTTAAACAGTAGCTTGGATAGTGACTTGCAGTCTAAAACGAGAGGAACAGAGGGAGACGCACACACAGAATGAGAGCGAGAGAGAGAGACCCTCACACTTTGATGGTAAATTCGGTATCGCCATAGAGATGACATGAGGCACTGTCAGATGAAAAAGCTATTTGTATGATAATGTTCAGGATCCCCTCCAGCTCGTTATGTCTCTGTAGGTAATGAGGGCGCAGTTTTTTCTGCCACCTGAGAGGGAGCAATGGTTTCCTTCGTTTTTACTCCAGTCAAACTGCTACTTTGCAGCGTTTTTATGGTTTGTTTGGTCTTTGTCCTGTCATATGGTTTGTTGCTTTCATTTCAGTCCAGTTAAGTAGATAAGTACTCTTAACGTCTCCATTGAAGAGTTTTTGTATTTTATGTTTATCGAAGAGTAATCTACGCCACTAAAAATGTTCCAGAACATCTAAAATATCAGAGTTCAGCAGGTGCTTGGGTACATGAGTAGTGACGCACACACAAAGAAAAACCTCTGTATTTAGTACAATACAATACAATACAATATGCACATAATTATATATAACATAGTCACTTGGTCTTGGTCATGAGGGTAGTTTAGTATCTGAACATCAAAAACAACTATGTGTTTTTTTTCAGTATGGACATCAGAACTGCACACACGGCTACACTGAAAAGTAAAAAAAATGTTTTGCAGATCTATACAAAGGAGCACAAAAATGATTTGTAACAATAAAAAGTCTTTCTGAGATTCAGTCTTTGATTTATTTAACAGTTGATGTACCATAACATAAACTAAAATAAGCCATAACTGGAAACCCCAGGTATCAGTGAGTTAAGAGGGTGCTGGGCTGCTGCTGCTGAGGCTTGTGAGTAGCGCAGAGTCCTCCCGCAGCTGGATCAGTCACACAGAATACAGCACTGCTCTGCCACAGGGCCGTCAATAAGCTCACACTTAGCGGATGGAAGAGGAGATGCTGTCTCAGGCGTTATTTCAGTCTGTGATAAAGATCAGCTCAGCTCTGGAGCCTGAGAGAGCCGGGCCGGACATATAACCTCAGTGTCAGCTGCCTCAAAGCTGTGCTCTGTGCAGAGGCACTCTGGGAAACGCAGTTCCTCAAACCTGTGCTCTGTGCAGAGGCACTCTGGGAAATGCAGTTCCTCAAACCTGTGCTCTGTGCAGAGGGGCTCTGGGAAACGCAGTTCCTCAAAGCTGTGCTCTGTGCAGAGGCACTCTGTCATTGAGAAACGCACTCTGCTCTGCAGGACGGAAACTCCTGAGCACAGAGTGAAGATGGTCACTGTGTGCCTTTAGGGAATGATTGATGCTGCCATTGCATTCTGCAGGGATGAGCGTGTCCGGGCCGTGCCAGGAAAATGTGCCTCATACATCAGAGAACTTCCAGAACACCTTCACTTTCAGAACACCCTTTTGTATCACCTGCTGCTCTTTTCTGCAGTTACTTGACCGAGATGTTTCAGTTCACACTGATACAGTGTTAAAACAGGTGTCAGATGTGATGTGCTGTTTCAGTTTTATAGCACCGTCCCCTGAGAGAATTATAAAGCAAAAACTCTTCATATGATTGTATATAGTACATAATGTGCCCCAGTGGTGAGACTTTACTAGAGTGTAACAATAATCTCGGACATTGTAACATTGTGTTCCGCTGGTGTGAATGTAGTGCAGGGGAACAGTGTTGCATTTTGTACATTGTAACGTTGCGTTTCACTGGTGTGCATTTAGCACAGGGGAACAGTGTTGCATTTTGTACATTGTAACGTTGCGTTTCACTGGTGTGCATTTAGCACAGGGGAACAGTGTTGGGGAAAATGTCAGATCAGCATAACAGAGACTGTGCAGGTTTAGCGGTGTGTTCCTGCCCTGTTTGGTTTTATTGTTGCTTTGGTGCAGTGGTTTATGGGTTTATTACTGTCGCAGACAGACAGCATGGTGTGTTTGCATAGCTGAGTAACTACTGGGTCTGATGATTGTCAATGTGTGTTGTTCAAGTCCTATTGTAAGTGGCGATATGCACCAAAACATGGTCTGGTATTGTGATTTATTTTCAGCCCTGAAAGGGTAGAAACAGCCGTAAGAATGGAACGGTGCTGAAAGGCTACGGACTGGCTGACAGACAGAAGAGGGGAATTGTCATATTGCTCAGTTCTGTCATAGTCAGGCATTCATCAGTTTGATCTGTAGTGCTTTGGGTGACTGAAAACCTCCCCTCATGCAGAAGGTGTGAGTTTGTTCACAGTGGATGGTTTTACTGAAGACTGCCAAGTCCACACAGAATGAAAAGTGTATATATGGCAGACCCTGGATTCTGAAATAGTGGTTTTGTCGCATTGATTGTACTTTTTCACTGGAGTAAAACAGAAAAGTCCATTGATCAGAGAGGGGGAAAAGTAAAATGAGACACAGGTAATTGGTATTGACCAAGACGCCTAAATATAGGCCATGAATGTGGCCTTCACTGGCAGGCCAGTTGAGGTGTAGACCGGGATTGATCAGAAAACAATTTCAGATCAATTACAGCTTTTCTTACAAAGAATCAGGAGCCCTGGAACCCTGATGGCTTTAGTGAAGTGGAGCAGCTGCACCCCCTTCATCTTCATGTCTATTTCAGTATTGAGCCAATCATAATCTGCCATGTAACATCATTGGGGTCCTTGGACAGAAAGTGGGCCAATCAGAATCACTCAGCTGGTGAGCTGATGAAGTCACAGGGTTGCTTTAATTATCCACAGTAATGCAGGTGACCAATCAGTCACCACTGGAGCACAGTGCAGATCAACGGTAATGGTCAGACACTTTCACTGATGGACCTGCTGATGCACTGCCTGGGGACTTCAGCTGCAGCTGGATTCATGCTTGATTTTGAGCTTTAGTCACAGATATTAATGTCTGCTGTACAGTTGCACTTCTGTAGAGCTGCCATGTCTTTCATGACATAGGAAAACATGAGTGTCAGTTTGATAGATTTGTTTGTCTTTCTTTTTCTGCATCATGTGTAAAATTATTGATTTGTGAGACATTTGTTGGTGAAAGTAGAGGCTAATTGGAACCAGATAGGCCACAACATCTGACTGCTCACAGAAATACTCTTTTTGACATGGACACTGACCAAAAGCTCCAGCAGCTGGGCTTCTGTGGTCTTATTAAAGCGCAGTAAAAGTGTGGCGCAGACGGCTTGGCCTCCAGTTCCCATGGTCATCAGGAAGGAGCAAGTCCTGTTCTGCCTCAGCTGAAGGCCTCACTGTCCTATAGCAGCTCCTCCACTGTCAAAGCAGTGAAGGCCGAGCAGACATCCTCCAGGTCTCTTCTGAAAGCATTACGCTGGGCCGGAAATGTCTTACAGAAACATAAACCTCTCCTTGTCTCGGGTGTGGTGCCGGGCGGGTTTGGCGGGGGGGTAGGGGGGCTGAGGGTTGCTGTGGCGCAGGCTGAGACTGCGCGTCGTTCCGCTGCTGTCTGGGCCTGTTCTCTTCCTGGCTACAGGAATCCCTCACTCTCCAAAGGCATGGATCCGTGGACCTCTGCACCTCTGCCAGGGTGCAGTTGCCTCACACAGCGCAGCACAGAGCCAACATTTACAGTAAACATTTCTTCATACTGTAACTTCCTGAGTTTTACTGGATGACACTGCTACATCTTAAGACTAGACCTGGGACCAATATGTGTCTGAGGTACTTTAACCCGTTCCATGCTGGTGAAAGGAGGAAACATAACCTAACTTAACTGCATAACCTGGATAATTTTTGATGATATGTGATTCTGAATGTCTGTGAGAACAGATTTTAGAACAGATTTTAGAACAGATTTTAGAACAGATTGTACAACTACCAGTAATTTACAGTGAATGGGCTGGTGTCTGAACGGTTAACGTATTGCAGAGAAATTATCTTACCTGCTTCAGGTGTGTGTGTGTGTGTGTGTGTATGCACATGTGTTTTGTTAAACCTTTCACAGACGCATCTGTGTATCTCCAGTTCAGTCGTGTTGAAAGAGCCCCCACCCCAGAGCCCCCCCAGCCCCTCCCGTTCTCTGCCTTTATTGGACACAGATGTGTGATATAATGAGTCTTTCAGCCCCCAAGCATTCCAGCCCGGCCCCTCTGCAGGCCCCGCCCCTCTTCAGGCCCCGCCTCTCTGCAGCTCCACCCCTCTGCAGGCCCCGCCCATGGACCCAGCGCAGGGCCGCTGTGTGCGAGGCTGGGTCCAGCCCGCCTCGGTGCTGCATTCTGCTGGCAATCCCGAACTCTTACAGCTCTGACTCTCTGCTCCAGTGCCTGAGTTAGCCTGAGATAG
Organism: Albula glossodonta; assembly: GCA_019788955.1. Classification (NCBI taxonomy): domain Eukaryota; kingdom Metazoa; phylum Chordata; class Actinopteri; order Albuliformes; family Albulidae; genus Albula; species Albula glossodonta. The sequence continues at coordinate 34,134 of JAFBMS010001113.1, read as the reverse complement.
CTGAGAGACCTGGGACTGTTACTCAGAGGTTGCCAGCTTAATTCCCAGGTTGGGGCACTACTGTTGCACCCTTGAGCAAGATGCTTAACCTGAAGAATTGAAATAAGTATCCAGCCTGAAAACTGGAAATGGTTTGTAAAAACATGAGCCATGTTCGGTCCTCTGGTTTACATCCACTAAATGCTGCAGCTGTAATACGATGCAGTGAACGTGCTGAAAAAATTTGACTTTCTGGTCTAGTGCTTTTGGCTTTCAAAGTGTTTCACAGTGTCCTGGTGGGCGGGGAGGTCCTGAGAGGCGATCTGTCTAAGATCCCTACTGCCTCTTTGTTTCTGAGGTCTGGGGGATGGGGGGTTCAGCCTGTGTTTAGTCTGTGGAGGGTGGAAGTATGGCTCGAGGAATTATTTATGTTTGGATGCATAACATGGCTCTTCAGTCGCACATCGTTTGTTTTGCCTCTCTCTGTGAGCTCTTGAGATCCGTGTCTCAGCTGTTGTTTCGTTGCCCAAGGTTTGTGAAACACCCTTCCTGTTGGCCTTTGAAATACTGTGCAAAATAAAGAAACGGTTGTGTACACAAAACAGAAGCTTGAGGACGTGGCTGGGTTGCTGCCTGGGAAGGGCAGTGGCAGGTTAGTTCACTGTCATTTGTCCTTAAAGATGTCTGCTCTGCTGTCTCTGTAAACTTCCTGACTTTTATCAGGTAAGAATCAGACTACAGTGTCTGCAGGTATAACTCCAGTCCTGGAGGGCCGCAGTGTCTGCAGGTATAACTCCAGTCCTGGAGGGCCGCAGTGTCTGCAGGTTTAACTCCAGTCCTGGAGGGCCACAGTGTCTGCAGGTTTAACTCCAGTCCTGGGGGGCCGCAGTGTCTGCAGGTTTAACTCCAGTCCTGGAGGGCCGCAGTGTCTGCAGGTATAACTCCAGTCCTGGAGGGCCGCAGTGTCTGCAGGTTTAACTCCAGTCCTGGAGGGCCGCAGTGTCTGCAGGTTTAACTCCAGTCCTGGAGGGCCGCAGTGTCTGCAGGTTTAACTCCAGTCCTGGAGGGCCGCAGTGTCTGCAGGTTTAACTCCAGTCCTGGAGGGCCGCAGTGTCTGCAGGTTTAACTCCAGTCCTGGAGGGCCGCAGTGTCTGCAGGTATAACTCCAGTCCTGGAGGGCCGCAGTGTCTGCAGGTTTAACTCCAGTCCTGGAGGGCCACAGTGTCTGCAGGTTTAACTCCAGTCCTGGGGGGCCGCAGTGTCTGCAGGTTTAACTCCAGTCCTGGAGGGCTGCAGTGTCTGCAGGTATAACTCCAGTCCTGGAGGGCCACAGTGTCTGCAGGTTTAACTCCAGTCCTGGGGGGCCGCAGTGTCTGCAGGTTTAACTCCAGTCCTGGAGGGCCGCAGTGTCTGCAGGTATAACTCCAGTCCTGGAGGGCCGCAGTGTCTGCAGGTTTAACTCCAGTCCTGGGGGGCCGCAGTGTCTGCAGGTTTAACTCCAGTCCTGGAGGGCCGCAGTGTCTGCAGGTTTAACTCCAGTCCTGGGGGGCCGCAGTGTCTGCAGGTATAACTCCAGTCCTGGAGGGCCGCAGTGTCTGCAGGTATAACTCCAGTCCTGGAGGGCCGCAGTGTCTGCAGGTATAACTCCAGTCCTGGAGGGCCGCAGTGTCTGCAGGTTTAACTCCAGTCCTGGAGGGCCGCAGTGTCTGCAGGTTTAACTCCAGTCCTGGGGGGCCGCAGTGTCTGCAGGTTTAACTCCACTCCTGGAGGGCTGCAGTGTCTGCAGGTTTAACTCCAGTCCTGGAGGGCCGCAGTGTCTGCAGGTATAACTCCAGTCCTGGGGGGCCTCAGTGTCTGCAGGTTTAACTCCAGTCCTGGGGGGCCGCAGTGTCTGCAGGTTTAACTCCACTCCTGGGGGGCCGCAGTGTCTGCAGGTTTAACTCCAGTCCTGGAGGGCCGCAGTGTCTGCAGGTTTAACTCCAGTCCTGCACGGCCACTCTTGGGATTCAGTGTTGAAGCCTGTCGGCTCTCTGGAAAGGGCAGGAGAGGTGCTTGAGACCCTGACCTACGTGTCTGCTTCAGTAAGGCTTCTGTTCCACCTGTCTGCTTCAGTAAACTCATCACTCTTTAAAGAGATGGAGTCCTAGCTGGCCATAGCCTTGCAGAGTTGCAGAGCATTGCTTGTTTTTGTTGTTGCTCAGCACTTAATTGGTCAATTAGCACAGCTAATTGCATCGTTAGCTCACCTACCCTGATTTCTTGGGTCTCAAATGGTGGGAAAACCAGTAGACCTTGTAGCCGCCCCCCCCTTACCTCTGCTCTAAGCAAACGCTGTAATACTGAGTAAACTGTGCAGCTCCTGGCGTTTTATTACTCTTTAGTAGCGTTAACTCTGTCTGGCTACCCTCCAGTAAGACTAGACAGGCTTCTATTAAAGCATAATAACGCAATGTATTGCTTGAAAAGTCTTTGTTCTTATCAACTACAGCTTTCAGAGGGAAATGTTTTGTTTTCTGGGGAGTAGGTAGTCATTAAGATATGTTCTTTGTGTTCAGACAAGCAGATATAATACCTGTGTTTGGCTTATCTCCAGCCGATGTGTAACCTTCTAACATGCGTTTTCACACCCTGAGGATGGACACACATGTTGGCAGTGGGCATGTCTAAAGTACAGTGTTGAAAAAGCTCTGAAATGCGCTGTTTAAGTTGACGGGACACGGGGCAGACTCCTGACTGTGTGGTTGCCTCTCTCTGTCTTTGTTTCAGAGCAGGTGGGAGTGGAGTTTGGCTGGTTTCTCAGCAGTGAGATTCTCTTGTGCTTCGCTTGTGGTGGAAATCTTATCAGGAAGTATTCCTTAAGCCCTTGGGGCAGCAGTCTGCTTTGTATATGATCAGGGAAATGATTAACCGACTGGAGCACTGTTTACGCGAAAGAACACACAGAGCCGCCCCACACACCCACACACACACACACACACCCACTCACACCAAGATGCTCCTTAATAAATGGTGTTTTGTTCTGTGCCTTGACATCATATATTCTCATTGCATTTCAGGGGTTTTAAAAATGCAATTTAGACCTGAAATCAACAGTAGTGTAACCTCTGGATGGCCTGGACCGCAGGTCACTCCTGGAGGAGGGTTTCTGAAGAATGTCTCAAGGGTCAGTCATGCCAGCATCTGGTTTTCATTCTTGTTTGTCCCTGCTTTGAGACGACAGGCAAACTGCTGTTCTGTCTGTCCAATAAGCTTGAAACGTGGACCTACGGTTTCCTCTCTTTGTAAGAAACCAGTTTTAACCCATGAAGTTCACCATACTGGATTTTCAATCGTTCTGAATGCAAAAAAATGTTACTGAAGTGTGGTCGCTCTGTCAGCTGGAGACTCCATCATTCATCGTTAGTGATGACAGAGATGTTTTTCCTGCTTCTTTGTCCTCGTCCTTCAACTCCACGGCGAGGTACGCAGGATGCCGGCAAATTAATTATCAATAACAAAAACATTCTGTTCGTGTCCGAAGATTGCGGAGGAAGCGGCGTCTGAGGGTGGGTGGAAGTCCGCTCTTTCGTGCCAAAAGATGTCTGTGACCTCCTCGGACCGTCATTGTTCTGCCCCTCGGAAGTTTGGGTATCTGCTTCCTGAGCCCCAAGGTTAGCTGTGCCCTGCCAGAAAACACATGACAATGACCTTCCCTGGAATGTTCTGGTAGGTGGGGTGGAGGTTTGGAGAGAGGAAGATATGGACGTACTCAAATCTAATTATGCCTCATTTTTCTCTTAGATCATCTCAGACTCTGTGCATGGAAAAAATCTGAGCTACAACCCCAGCTCCCTAACCATTATACTACACTGTAACCTCTGAGCTACAAGCCCAGCTCCCTAACCATTATACTACACTGTAACCTCTGAGCTACAAGCCCAGCTCCCTAAACATTATACTACACTGTAACCTCTGAGCTACAAGCCCAGCTCCCTAACCATTATACTACACTGTAACCTCTGAGCTACAAGCCCAGCTCCCTGACCATTATACTACACTGTAACCTCTGAGCTACAAGCCCAGCTCCCTGACCATTATACTACACTGTAACCTCTGAGCTACAAGCCCAGCTCCCTAACCATTATACTACACTGTAACCTCTGAGCTACAAGCCCAGCTCCCTAACCATTATACTACACTGTAACCTCTGAGTTACAAGCCCAGCTCCCTAACCATTATACTACACTGTAACCTCTGAGCTACAAGCCCAGCTCCCTGACCATTATACTACACTGTAACCTCTGAGCTACAAGCCCAGCTCCCTAACCATTATACCACACTGTAACCTCTGAGCTACAAGCCCAGTTCCCTAACCATTATACTACACTGTAACCTCTGAGCTACAAGCCCAGCTCCCTAACCATTACACTACACTGTAACCTCTGAGCTACAAGCCCAGCTCCCTAACCATTACACTACACTGTAACCTCTGAGCTACAAGCCCAGCTCCCTAACCATTACACTACACTGTAACCTCTGAGCTACAAGCCCAGCTCCCTAACCATTATACTACACTGTAACCTCTGAGCGCTCTCAGTGTTATATTGCATTCCGGCAATGTTTAGTCACTGGCCCATAAAGCCCAGGCCGGAAGCCTATAGCTGTGGCAGATGCACACTCTTCCTCTGCAGGTGGTGCTTCTCTCTGTGCCAGGCTGAGATCCAGTCTGGATGTCATGCGTTCACGCTGCCCTGTCGCTGAGGTGGGCGGTGCGGGCTGCGTTTATCAGAGCCAGCGCACTGCAGGCGCTAGCAAGTTAGCACGTCCTCTCCATGTCATCAATCGTAACTCTCACTGCTCTGTATACCTCTCATGATGAGGCTTCTGCATGTGGTTATTTCTTATTCTAAACCATATGGCATACCAAAAGAACTACATCAATTCATTTTATGTGACATACATAAGACCTACACAGATTGGTGTATAGAGCTTATTTTTTCCTTTTTGTACTTATTTAATCTTTACCATCCTCCTGGATCAACATGTTAGGCTGCCAAGTTTTTAGTCAGTCTGTCAGACAGCCTGTTTATCCTAAACGCTACGAGTGATATGATTTTTTTTTCCAGTTTAATCAAATGGTGTTCAAACCCTAAGTGTCTCTGAGGGATGTTGTTATATGATTTTGTTCAAAAATCTTAAGTCCTCTCCTGCTGAAAATCATAATTAATCAGGAAAAATAGTGTACATTTTCTGTTGGCATATTTGCATGCTTGTCCACAGGGACTCTTGAAGTCGTTTTTGGGGTTGTCTGTGTCGCTCCTTGCCGGTGTCAAATTTTGACTGGCCACTCCAGGCTGAGCCAGAGGAAGTCTTTGTTCCTGTAGCTGTGGGACAGACGGCCGAGAGGCGAAGGTCAGGCCCCACCCAGATGGTCAGCTGCCCATGACCGCAGCGCTTAGCCACTGCGCCCCCGCAGGCCGATCGAGCAGCCTCCCCATAGCCGTTTCGCCTGGTTTTACGGTCAGCCTAAAAATACGCTTCAGTTCGTTCAGCATTTTCAGCCAGCCAAGGGCAGTAATCTAAGACAGGCTTGTCATTGAGCGCTGACTTCAGGCCGAACGCGGAGGAGAGAATTGATTGTGCTGCAGTATGTGTAACAGGTCATGCTGTCTCCGGACACTGTGGCTAACGCTCTGCACGTCACTCAACGCTTTCGCTGATGGACGGACCCGTGGATATAGAGATCTTAACAGACATCTTAATATTTTACATTAGTTTGTGCAACTCTTATTTGTATGGCCCTGGTTTCACTTAGACGCTGGTCTCTCTGAGGGTTAACACACTGGTTTCTGTACTGCACAAGTGTTAGCATGCTGGTGAAACGCTCTGTCTCACAGGCACCAGGAAGTACTCCACAGTGGGCATGGTCATGTGTCTGCTGTCATGATGATGTAATGCTCCAGCCGTTCCCCCCCCCACCCCCCCCCCCCCTTCGCCCACAAAGCGCACCTGTGGAAAGTCCCAGCCAGGTGAATTTCGCAACACGTGAGAGCATGTTTTGAAGGTCCACCTGCCCCCCCCTCCTCCCCAGTCTGAGCAGGGAGTAATCACTCACACCCTGCGTGCCCCCCACCCCTCCCCCACCCTGCATGCCCCCCACCCCCCGCGTGCCCCCCACCCCCCACGTGCCCTCCCCTGCCCGTTTCCCTTTATCTGCTCTCTGCAGCCATTGTCTGCCAGCCAGAAGGCTCCCATTGTTATTCTTAATTCCAGCCCATTCTCTTCCTGGATAATTACTAATTAACTGTGTGAAAGTGCTTTCATTTTCCTTATTCCAGCTTGGGTTTGAACAGTCTCACTCAGCCGCTGAAGAGCTTGTGTTCAGCGTGTGCGAGGCTTCCCGCTGCGTGTCAGAGTCAGCATCTGTGTGGCGTGAGAGGGAGAGAGGAGCGGCAGTCCAGACTACCGGAGTGTTCTCTCCTTACTTACAGATCAGATCATGCATGTGTATGTGTGAGTGTGTGCGTGCGCGTTTGTGTGTGTGTGTGTGTTTGCACACATGTGTGTGCACTCTGCGTGTGAATGTGTGTGAAAGCAGACGGCTGCTGTCTGACCCTGCTAATCGGCGCCGCTTAGTTTGGGTTCTGCCAGAGGAGGAGGCCACACCCAACTGGTTACCAGGGCAACCAGGGCAACCATGCCACATGCGTTAAACTTAAGTGTGTCCGAGCAGCTGGCAGCGCATCTGTGCTGCCCTGAACCAGGCCACCCGAAGGCCGGGGGCTGCTCCTAAAGGTGTTATTTTCAACCTGCAGGATGACAGAAAAATCCGACAGTCACTCTCAGGGAAATGTTTCTTCACTTATAGCTTCAGATATGACCTTTTGGCCACCGTATCCTGGAGAGAGGGGAATTGGGAGGGGGACAGCGTGTTTGAGTTTTTGGGCATCCCAGGTGGGGGATGCTGTTATATGACGCAGATATGTTTGGGCTGCCCCCCCCACCCACGGCCCCCTCCAGGCTGTGGTATGTGGGATAATGGCTTGTCTATCAATTATCAACACTTCCTTTTTCCTGTTTTACACATCCAGGACAACGTGGTCCCTCTAACGTCACTCTCTCCCACTGTCACTGGTCCCTCCTGGAGAGGAAATGCAAGATATGTTCCAACCACACCCCTTTCCTGTGTTTAAATCTGTTATTTATTAATAATCTCCAGTCCTGTGTGCCTGATTTATTTTAAATGGCTGCCGTGTTTGGATGGTGGTGTGCCCGTAAGAGGAGTTTAGTGTCACAGCTGAATTTCCAGGTTGAGCCTCTTGGGTCAACCGGTTACACAGATATGATTTATTTGCCGTGAAACTGGTTGGCGTTGAGAATTCTGGTGCTTCGGAAATAGAAGCCTGCTGCCCACATCAAAGAGAGAGTGGCACAGAAAAGAACAAACCCCCGCGTGTGGGTACACTGTGCCAGCTTGTTTCAGACCTCAGGCTGTTTATGCTAACCTTCAATTTAAAAAAAAGTTTTGTTTTAAATTGAAACTGATGGGAGCTACTTTAAGCTAATTTAGTTTTTTTTTCCATTGGACAGAAACTGCCTCAGGTAAAATGTGTGAACAGCAACGTCTGTGCTAAATCAATATTTAATCAAGCTGATGTGAAAGTGGGTATTGACACTGACATCAATTTAATTACCATGATTTCTTTTCTTAAATGGAGGCCAGGTGTACACTTGTGTTGCTAATGACTGGTATGCTGGCTTACAGACCGCTAATGTGAGCATTACCTTTTACCTTTAACAGGAAATCTCTCCAGAGTGACTCACACAGCTATCGGTTTGTACACACATGCATTTGTACAGCTGAGTATTAACTGAAGTGGTTCAGGTGAAGTGTCTTCACCTTCAAAACGTAGGAGTCAAACCCACTCTCTATTATATAAGCCCAGCTCCCTGTGCATTATTCCACATTACAAAAAGCTCCTTTAAGCAGCATGAATGCCCTTAGCCTTGTGCTATATTAAACTGGACCCTGCTACCCCTGAGCTGAGCTGTCAGTGTTGAGCGGCTGTCGGGTAGCAGAGCAGTGTGTTTGTGTAGCGAGGCTCTGGACCGGCGGCCGTAGGGTAGCAGAGCAGTGTGTTTGTGTAGTGAGGCTGTGGACCGGCGGCCGTAGGGTAGCAGAGCAGTGTGTTTGTGTAGTGAGGCTCTGGACCGGCGGCTGTAGGGTAGCAGAGCAGTGTGTTTGTGTAGTGAAGCTCTGGACCGGCGGCTGTAGGGCAGCAGAGCAGTGTGTTTGTGTAGTGAGGCTGTGGACCGGCGGCTATAGGGCAGCAGAGCAGTGTGTTTGTGTAGTGAGGCTCTGGACCGGCGGCTGTAGGGCAGCAGAGCAGTGTGTTTGTGTAGTGAGGCTGTGGACCGGCGGCTATAGGGCAGCAGAGCAGTGTGTTTGTGTAGTGAGGCTGTGGACCGGCGGCTGTAGGGTAGCAGAGCAGTGTGTTTGTGTAGAGAGGCTGTGGACCGGTGGCTGTAGGGCAGCAGAGCAGTGTGTTTGTGTAGTGAGGCTGTTGACCGGCGGCTGTAGGGTAGCAGAGCAGTGTGTTTGTGTAGCGAGGCTCTGGACCGGCGGAGGTCGGGTAGCAGAGCAGTGTGTTTGTGTAGTGAGGCTCTGGACCGGCGGCTGTAGGGTAGCAGAGCAGTGTGTTTGTGTAGTGAGGCTGTGGACCGGCGGCTGTAGGGTAGCAGAGCAGTGTGTTTGTGTAGTGAGGCTGTGGACCGGCGGCTGTAGGGCAGCAGAGCAGTGTGTTTGTGTAGAGAGGCTCTGGACCGGCGGCTGTAGGGCAGCAGAGCAGTGTGTTTGTGTAGTGAGGCTGTGGACCGGCGGCTGTAGGGTAGCAGAGCAGTGTGTTTGTGTAGTGAGGCTCTGGACCGGCGGCTGTAGGGTAGCAGAGCAGTGTGTTTGTGTAGTGAGGCTCTGGACCGGCGGCCGTAGGGTAGCAGAGCAGTGTGTTTGTGTAGTGAGGCTGTGGACCGGCGGCTGTAGGGTAGCAGAGCAGTGTGTTTGTGTAGTGAGGCTGTGGACCGGCGGCTGTAGGGTAGCAGAGCAGTGTGTTTGTGTAGTGAGGCTGTGGACCGGCGGCTGTAGGGCAGCAGAGCAGTGTGTTTGTGTAGAGAGGCTCTGGACCGGCGGCTGTAGGGTAGCAGAGCAGTGTGTTTGTGTAGCGAGGCTCTGGACCGGCGGCCGTAGGGTAGCAGAGCAGTGTGTTTGTGTAGCGAGGCTCTGGACCGGCGGCCGTAGGGTAGCAGAGCAGTGTGTTTGTGTAGTGAGGCTGTGGACCGGCGGCTGTAGGGTAGCAGAGCAGTGTGTTTGTGTAGCGAGGCTCTGGACCGGCGGCCGTAGGGTAGCAGAGCAGTGTGTTTGTGTAGTGAGGCTGTGGACCGGCGGCTGTAGGGTAGCAGAGCAGTGTGTTTGTGTAGCGAGGCTCTGGACCGGCGGCCGTAGGGTAGCAGAGCAGTGTGTTTGTGTAGTGAGGCTGTGGACCGGCGGCTGTAGGGTAGCAGAGCGGTGTGTTTGTGTAGTGAGGCTGTGGACCGGCGGTTGTCGGGTAGGGGGTGAAGGAATGGGGGGGAACACTGGCTCCATTGTCCACTGCGCTCTGGGGGCTTGATCAGAGAAATGCCCTCTGCCTTCTGACACTTTCACTGCCTGGGTATCAGGTGACGCAGGAGTCATGTGATTTGCGCTGGATGCTGGGGGTGGGGCTTGAGCAAGACGAGGTCAAATGGAGTGGAACAGTTGGGGAACAGACCTACGCCATGTGCAAAATGCAGTAACACGTTAGCACGTTAGCAGTCATGATTGATTTGTGTTCAGAACCTCTTCAGATTCAAAAAACCAATACGGTCAGGGTAAAACTGGTCTAAGATCAGCAGTCCTGGTCTGAGATTCTTAATGAATACAGGCCCTGATCTAGGATCAGCTCTTGTAGCACATACTGGATAAGGATAGGATACGGACAGGACAAACCAGAGCTGCTGTCCATTAAGCTGTCAGTGTACGCCTCTGAGCTCATTTGCGATGGAATTTAAGCCAGGATAAGGAGAGCCTTGCCCTGTTAAAGCATTGTGTTGGCCACACTTCATTAGCGGTGTATGATTGTGGATGTCGGGATAATTCTGCTGTCTGATTGGCTGGTCCTGGATCAGAGGGGAGGGGTTATTTATGGGCCTCACAGTAGGGAGTGGCACTCATCCTCCCCAGGAGGTCAAACCTCTTACGCCAAACCCCCGGGCAGCCTGTCTGTCCACTCTTAAGCTCTGGACACAGCCGTCAAACCGTGGCCTCTACACCCCAACATTCCAAAGGTGGCAGTTGGTAGTTTTAAATGCCAGGAAACCAACCGTCACCTGCACTCTGTCCAAACAGTACTAAACAGCATCTGTGGGCTGTCCTCTGATTTGTTTGTGCTGTTGTTTTTTTGAAAAAGCACCGGTGAAGCATGAATGTTTGACTGGAGATGCTCAGACACTGGTCTGAGCGTATACAGCAGAGGTTCCCTCTATCTTACAGAAGTTATTGTGTTTTGTGGTACATTTTGTGAAGGAAAACATGGTCAGCTCAAACCCGATAAAACCTGTGTGGACCTGTGTGGTTTCCGAATGTTAATGGCCTTCTGCTTGTAAAGCTTTGTGTTAAAATGTGTCATCAAACTTAGCGTTTGGCTTTTCACTTTCCAATCAATGTAACCCTCTTAAGCTGTTTACACAATATTCAAACAATGCCCTGCCAACCCCAGCATTCCATACTTGGCAGCTGTTCATTGTTGGTATGAATTATAAAACCAACTGTCAACTGCACAATATCCAAAAAACCCCAGCAAGAAACATCCACTGCAGGCCGTGTCTTTTCTTTTGAGATCCTTTTCCTCCATTGGGGAAAATTACCTCTTTGCAATGTCTTGTTCATCTGCATGTCTAAAATCAGAGCACACTGGTCAGATTGTACAAAACAAAGTTTAATATGTTGAACATCTGTTCAAAAACAGTCCAGTCCCCAAACCATAATCAACATATACTGTTGCCTCATTGACAATAGAAGGAAAAAAAACACCCTTAGAGACAGTGAAGCCTCTTCATCTCGTTCAGTGTGGTTTAGCTGATGGTTTTCTGCCAATCTCTCGAGTATTCAGTGAGAAAATGGGCTTGGGAAAACGCTTCCATTGAACAGCCAAGTGAAGAACAATCGAAAACCCCAAAGCTTACATTTAGAGTAGGCAATAACAGGACAATGTCTGCGGCGATTCTGATCTCGGTGGAATGTGATTGGTTTGTGTCTGGGGTGGATGGGTGGAGCTCCCTGTGGAGCTGTGGAGAGTAAACAGGATGGGCTCGCGGTCTGTCCCGCTTTGTGTTTTGGTGGGGTGGGTACATTCTCAGGTAAAGGTGTGTACATGCGTGCGTGCGAGGCTGCACGCGCCAGGACATTTGCTTCGCAAAAAACTCTGCCAGCTTCTTACCTCAAAGGTCAAAACATTGATTTGTGTTTAAACTGCAAAAGACAAAAGAGAGGCATCTTTTGTGTTTGACTCAGAAGTAAATTATTCATTTGTATTGTTTATCTAGGGTAGGAGTTGAACTCCAGTTCTGGAGGGTCACTGTGTCTGCTGAGTTTTAATAGTTTTCAGAACTTAGGGCAGATTAAATTAAGTCACGGAAATACTTCAGCCATAATGTTTACAAGACCCACCATTAGTTTTTCATGATTGAAAGCAAACCAACAAAAACCTGCAGACACTCCAGGACTGGAGTTAAACCTGCAGACACTGCAGCCCTCCAGGACTGGAGTTTCATCTTGATGTAGGGCTTTCTAATTATTTCACTTTTTTTATTTGGGGTCAGTGATTAGTGCAGGGTCTCAGGGGTTAGTGATTAGTGCAGGGTCTCAGGGGTTAGTGATTAGTGCAGGGTCTCAGGGGTTAGTGCTTAGTGCAGGGTCTCAGGGGTTAGTGCTTAGTGCAGGTTCTCAGGGCTTAGTTTCACTTGGCTGAGTGGTGAACCTGACAGTCACGGCTCTTCTTGTTTCCCCAGATGAGCGAGAGGCCGTACAGAAGAAGACCTTCACCAAATGGGTGAACTCACACCTGTCCCGAGTGTCCTGCAGGATCACGGACCTCTACATGGACCTGCGGGACGGACGCATGCTCATTAAGCTGCTGGAGGTTCTGTCCGGGGAGAGGCTGGTGAGTCTGGGGCAGGGTCAGGGGCGGAGTCTGGGGCAGGGTCAGGGGCGGAGTCTGGGGCAGGGTCAGGGGGGCAGAGTCTGGGGCAGGGTCAGGGGCAGGGTCAGGGGCGGAGTCTGGGGCAGGGTCAGGGGCGGAGTCTGGGGCAGGGTCAGGGGCAGGGTCAGGGGCGGAGTCTGGGGCAGGGTCAGGGGCGGAGTCAGGGGCAGGGTCAGGGGCGGAGTCTGGGGCAGGGTCAGGGGCAGGGTCAGGGGTGGAGTCTGGGGCAGGGTCAGGGGCGGAGTCTGGGGCAGGGTCAGGGGCGGAGTCTGGGGCAGGCTCAGGGGTGGAGTCTGGGGCAGGGTCAGGGGCGGAGTCTGGGGCTGGGTCAGGAGTGGAGTCTGGGGCAGGGAGCTTAGCTCTCTTCCTGGTCAGCTAAAGGGAAAAAAATGAAATACATAAAAATCCTCCCATCCTGAGTGACATAGAGGGCAGTTATGAAATCTCACCGTCAACCCTGGCATGGGCGGGTTTTACAAACACGGCACTATACTGAGAGCAAGCCTGTTAGCTGATAAACATGCTCTGTAGTGATAATATGCAACGATCTGGGCGGGTAGAGAGCCGCGTGTGTTTCCAGGGTGTTTGTGCGTACTACTCTGTTATGGCATCTGCTCCCCGCGCCTCTGATTAGATATCTCACTTGATGAACAAATAAAGGAGATAGAGAAAGTATGTGACCAGACGCTCCCTTCTGTAGTCTGGAAGGGCGGCAGTTTGACTTTGAGTTTGAGGGAAACACCATAAGCTGGGCAGGGAGGGTTTCAGCCCAGTTTCCCCTCACTGCCTGCACGGACCAGGGCTCTGTCACACAGGTGCAGCTGTGTAGCACACTGCCTGCACGGACCAGGGCTCTGTCACACAGGTGCAGCTGTGTAGCACAGGGTCACTCATAAGCATGCTTTACACACGCACTCACACACACGCACTCACACTTTACACACGCACTCACACACACGCACTCACACTTTATACACACACACTTTACACACGCACTCACACACACGCACTCACGCTTTATACACACACATACTTTACACACACACACACTTTACACACACTCACACTTTATACACACACACACTTTACACATGCACTCACACACACGCACTCACACTTTATACACACACACACATACATACATTACACACACACACACTCACACTTTATACACACACACTTTATACACACACACACACACACTTTACACACACTCACACTTTATACACACACACACTTTACACATGCACTCACACACACACTCTCACTTTATACACACACACTCACACACACACTCTCACTTTATACACACACACACACACACACATACATACATTACACACGCACGCACTCACACACACGCACTCACACTTTATACACACACACACATACATACATTACACACACACGCACTCATACTTTATACACACACACACACACACATACATTACACACACACAAACAAACAAACTCATGCACATACTTTCTCTCAGACTTGCTCACACGCTAACCTAGATATGCATCTTTTGTCACTTATGATATTTTGTCATTGTAATGAATTTTTCATTCAATGTTTACATCACAAAAGCTTGTCTGTAATATTATTTAGCTGGTATTTGATGCAGGCTGAAAATGATTGACGTACAGACTTTGTATAAAACAGTAAGTAGCTTACAGTAAAGCTTGTGCTACCTTCCCGCGCTGTTGTCTAAGTAAGTTTGATTAAATAATACGTTTAGAGATGGTTTGATGCCTGGAGTTACCTAAGCCCAAAGCCTCCCCAAGGTCAGCGCTGTTCGTCCTGTAAAGACTGCTCATGTGTAGATTTGGTGCTTTATGGACACAATGCTCTCCGCTTGAGCTCCCATCATGATTACAACTATCTATTTAATGAAGAAGCAGCGAGATTAGGTGGGTAAAACGGTTCTTAACTGTCTCAAGGTGGGACAGGAAGGGCTCTGTGGAGATGTAATGGAACTCCTTGAGGACCAGCCAGTGCACAGTGGAAACGCAGCGTTCCAGAAGAACTGGGTGGATGAGTGAACGATTTAACAGTGTACCTGAGGTGAAATGAAACGGATGCCTCCTCAAAGAGAGCATGCTCAGTGTCGGTCAGCGGGAGAGAGGGGTAATCCCTCAACATCAGAGAGGGAGGAGGGGAGAGAGAGAGGGAGAGACAGAGAGAGGGAGGAAGAAAGAAAGAGAGAGGGGGGTATTAGTCTTTTGTATTTAGCCTTTCTATTCTATACTATGAGACAGTAATGCCTTGTTTTTTTGTTTGTTTTGAAAACAAAACATATAAGTGAGGTGAGTTTTTTTGTCTATGGGGGGTGGGGGGTTGATTGTATCATTACTGTACTTAAATGATGTAGTGAAACACAGGTTTCTCCTGTCATGCCAGCAAAGGGCATGAGTTAGAGTTTGAGAGGAGAGTGAGAGAGGCACGCAGCGCGGCCGGTGCATGAAAGCCACGTGAGAGAGCCCGAAGGTGGCCTAAGTCTGCCAGAGCGGCCATTACTGAAAGCCGTATAACAGAGCTGGGGGACTGCTTTGTCCAGACTCGCCCCACAGGGAATGTAAATAAAAGGGGTAATTTGGCGAAATGTGCCCATTTGCATGTCTGTGTGACTGGGGTTAATGAGGCAGTATGCCGTATGCACCTGATTAATGAAAAACCTGAACTTTGAGCTGAGGCAAACCCCCACCCACCCAAACGGTTTCGCTTTTGAAGACGTTGCGTAAGCTCCCGCAGGTTTCGCGAAACCTTTTCTTTGCTCAGGCCTGGTCCTAAACTCCACCCAAAAATGGCTCTGCCAAGGGCAGCCTCTCTGATTGACGCGTGTGGACAGCTTTGGAATGGAAACGCAATTAAAGGCAGATTACAGCCCGCTCACCCCTCCCCCTCCACCCTTGGGAATTGCACCGGACCATGCCAAGTCTGCGGCTCGTTTGATTGGTTCATAGGGTCACTGTGAGAGAGATCTGACCATCAGTTCACCTCCTATCTGTGAATGCCTTCATGTGGGCTCCCCTAAACTCACCCAATCAGGGCTTGATTGGCTCAGTGTCTGATTGGTTAAAGCAATGCTTCTCAAATTTGCTCCCTTGTTTTTGCTGGGTTTTGTTACTGTCCGTGTCCTGGGGGTACCCCAGTACCAGCACACACAGGGGGACCCCAGGGCCAGCACACACAGGGGCACCCCAGGGCCAGCACACACAGGGGGACCCCAGTACCAGCACACACAGGGGGACCCCAGGACCAGCACACACAGGGGTACCCCAGAACCAGCACACACAGGGGTACCCCAGAACCAGCACACACAGGTGTACCCCAGGGCCAGCACACACAGGGGGACCCCAGGGCCAGCACACACAGGGGTACTCCAGGGCCAGCACACACAGGGGGACCCCAGGGCTGAGGCTTGGAGCCACTGGTTCATTGGAAGTGAAACCAGGGGAAATGCCCCGGCATGAGCCACCGACACCCCCATAGGGATGGGGGCAGAACAGCCTGGTGGATCTCTGGGAGATCTGTATGGGGGGAAGGTGCTGGATTGTGGCGTTATCAGCTCAGATCTCATTCATCCCTCCCTAGCAGTGAAATTCCCCTGTGAGACAAAGCCAGGAAGCCAGCCAGAAACCTGCCAGAGAGCGCCTGGCTGCCGCTGTGCTGACCTGATCGGAGCATGCTCAGAGCCTCAGTCACCGTTTCAAACTCCCTCTGTGTGACGCCGAGGAAAAGCAGAACTGCACCGTCAGTTTGGCCACGAAAGAGGGGGGGAACCCAGGCAGACATTGCAGCCTGGTGGGGCAGAGATCCAGACCCTGGGGCTTGGCTGGCTATACCAACACCCTGCAGGGCCCTCTGTGTATTTGTGTGCCCTAACCTGGACCTCCAGGGCAGTAGGGGGCGACCTCTCCCCAAACAGTGGGCAAAGGTTGGGGCTTTACGCATGAGACACATAACCTCTAACCTACCCCACCCTCAGCTCCACGCTGCTTATCAGATAGTCCTGTACAGTGCTCATTTATTCGGCAAAGACTTAATTGATGGTACCAACAGGCAATGTCTAGCTTGCCCAAAAATCGATCACTTTATGGGCGTGTCTGCCAGAAAAGTAGGCTGCCCCAGGTCAGTGCAGAACTGATGACAGCTGCGCAAACATACTGCTCTCTCCAATATGCCACACAGGTCGGTCTGCATCTGCATGAAGTATAAATGTATGTTATAAAAATATGCTGAGTTTTCGCCATCCTGGCTGGCATGTTTTCCTCATCAACACTGGCTTCATTCCCTGTGCATTCCTGCGCTTGACTCTCACTGCGCAGCTTCACTGTCTGAGCACACACAGACTCTCACTGCGCAGCTGCTCTGAGCTCACACAGACACAGAGGGGATTTTGTGCACTTAGTGCAGTGACTGTGGGTGCCCCATCACCCCCCCCCCTCCTCTCAACGCCAGCACAGTCTGTATCTGACACCAGACCTCTGGGCCCATCCCCATACTAGAGAGGTGTCTGAACAGTGAGGGTCGTCCAGCCACCCCTTTTAGCACCAGATTTAAGGGTCAGTTTGCCACTTCCTAAAGTACTTCAGTCTAAGTGCCCCTCCTGGGTGTCAAACCTGCAGCCTCACTTGGGTATAAGCCCAGTTCCCTAACCATTATTCCCTAACCATACTGCTCTGAGTCCAGTGTTGCACTATCAACCCATGAGTTGAGTAATACTGTCTGAGGAGGTGGGCATACTGTCACTCCAAAGCCTGTATGTGTTTAATGTCATAAGTCGGTATTCTGTACATCCCCTGCAGTTTAGTTGGTTATACTCTGTATGAATGAGTTTTCTCTCCACTGCAGCCCTGACTGCTTCCCATGGTTGGAGACTCAGTCTGTTGCAGTAATACAGAGAGCCAGGCCTCAGCCAGGCCTCGGGCATCTGAACTGTCATGTGAATAGGGGCCGGTTTTTTGTTTATTATTTCAGCTGATAGCCCCATGTACTGAAGCCTCATACTGCATTTTTATCTGAGAACGCCCGACCATCACAGATAACAGCTGACCTGTTAAGAATGTGGCTCTCTGTCTCCCCCTGTGGCCAGGGAGAGGAATTGCCAGTGAGGACAGTGCAGAGGGTGTAACGGCCCTTGGAGAAGCTCATGTCATGGTTGTGGGTGGGCTTTGCTTTATGACGGTGTGTTCTCTGCATGTTGATTGGTCACTGCCGTGTCGGCAGGAATTTTATTTGTGAGTGATTGGGCAGTTGTATGTCAGAATTCGCCACAGAATGGACCCATCCGTACTCAAGCATGTCCAAGTCAGGAGGCACAGTGATGTCTCTCTAACATTACTGATTGGGTAACTGCATATTCACAGTTTTAATGCGTAGCACCCAGTCCCATTTTAATTCCACTGCCTTTACGTTACTGTGCATACTCTAGTTAAGTGCATAACGTCAGAATCTCTGAGTATTTTATTTGCTTAAATTCCATTCATATTGCTTTATTGGCTTGACAAAGAAACGTTTGTTTGGCTGAAACACAACTGCATTTAGAGAAATTACTGTGAGTTGGCTCTGCCCTCGGGCCATAAATGCCGTTTCTGTCCCAGTCATGGCACTTAGTGAAGTAAAACCGCCGCAGTGGAGCTGTCACTCATCTGAGCCCTGAGCACTGCTCAGGGCATGCCGCATAACGATGTCCCCCTACCTGTGCTGCAGTATAACGATGTCCCCCTGCCTGTGCTGTACCATAACATAGTCTTCATACCTGCGCTGTAGCATAACGATGTCCCCCTACCTGCGCTGCAGTATAACGATGTCCCCCTGCCTGCGCTGTAGCATAACGATGTCCCCCTACCTGCGCTGCAGCATAACGATGTCCCCCTACCTGCGCTGTAGCATAACGATGTCCCCCTACCTGCGCTGCACTATAACGATGTCCCCCTACCTGCGCAGTAGTATAACGATGTCCCCCTGCCTGCGCTGTAGCATAACGATGTCCCCCTACCTGCGCTGCAGTATAACAATGTCCCCCTGCCTGCGCTGTAGCATAACGATGTCCCCCTACCTGCGCTGCAGCATAATGATGTCCCCCTACCTGCGCTGCAGTATAACGATGTCCCCCTGCCTGTGCTGTACCATAACATAGTCTTCATACCTGCGCTGTAGCATAACGATGTCCCCCTACCTGCGCTGCAGTATAACGATGTCCCCCTGCCTGTGCTGTACCATAACATAGTCTTCATACCTGCGCTGTAGCATAACGATGTCCCCCTACCTGTGCTGCAGTATAACGATGTCCCCCTACCTGCGCTGTAGCATAACGATGTCCCCCTACCTGCGCAGTAGCATAACGATGTCCCCCTACCTGCGCAGTAGCATAACGATGTCCCCCTACCTGTGCTGTAGCATAACGATGTCCCCCTACCTGCGCTGCAGTATAACGATGTCCCCCTGCCTGCGCTGTAGCATAACAATGTCCCTCTACCTGCGCTGCAGCATAATGATGTCCCCCTACCTGTGCTGTAGCATAACGATGTCCCCCTACCTGCGCTGCAGTATAACGATGTCCCCCTGCCTGCGCTGCAGCATAACGATGTCCCCCTACCTGCGCTGCAGCATAACGATGTCCCCCTACCTGTGCTGTAGCATAACGATGTCCCCCTACCTGCACAGCAGCATAACGATGTCCCCCTACCTGCGCTGCAGCATAACGATGTCCCCCTACCTGCGCTGTAGCATAACGATGTCCCCCTGCCTGCGCTGCAGCATAACGATGTCCCCCTACCTGCGCAGTAGCATAACGATGTCCCCCTACCTGCGCTGTACCATAACGTAGTCTCCATACCTACGCTGTAGCATAACGATGTCCCCCTACCTGCGCTATAGCATAACGATGTCCCCCTACCTGCGCTGTAGCATAACGATGTCCCCCTACCTGCGATGTAGCATAACGATGTAACCCTACCTGCGCTGTAGCATAACGATGTCCTCCTACCTGCGCAGTAGCATAACGATGTCCCCCTACCTGCGCAGTAGCATATCGATGTCCCCCTACCTGCGCTGTACCATAACGTAGTCTCCATACCTACGCTGTAGCATAACGATGTCCCCCTACCTGCGCTATAGCATAACGATGTCCCCCTACCTGCGCTGTAGCATAACGATGTAACCCTACCTGCGCTGTAGCATAACGATGTCCTCCTACCTGCGCTGTAGCATAACGATGTAACCCTACCTGCGCTATAGCATAACGATGTCCCCCTACCTGCGCTGTAGCATAACGATGTAACCCTACCTGCGCTATAGCATAACGATGTAACCCTACCTGCGCTGTAGCATAACGATGTCCTCCTACCTGCGCAGTAGCATATCGATGTCCCCCTACCTGCGCTGTACCATAACGTAGTCTCCATACCTACGCTGTAGCATAACGATGTCCCCCTACCTGCGCTATAGCATAACGATGTCCCCCTACCTGCGCTGTAGCATAACGATGTCCCCCTACCTGCGATGTAGCATAACGATGTAACCCTACCTGCGCTGTAGCATAACGATGTCCTCCTACCTGCGCAGTAGCATAACGATGTCCCCCTGCCTGCACTGTAGCATAACGAGTCAGCAGACCATGCTTAGAGTTTACTAGTCTGTTTCCCAGTCCGGGCACATGTGAATGTACCCTTACACAATAGCTGAATAGCTTTGCAAATGGGTGGTGTGTGTTGGGTTCTGAGATGTGAAGCTGGCTAAAGCAGCACGCCCCTCCCCTAGCCCAAGCCCACAAAGGGCCGGATGCGGATCCACTGCCTGGAGAACGTGGACAAGGCCCTGCAGTTCCTGAAGGAGCAGAGGGTCCACCTGGAGAACATGGGCTCCCACGACATCGTCGACGGCAACCACCGCCTCACCCTGGGCCTCATCTGGACCATCATCCTGCGCTTCCAGGTGAGTCACCTGGCCACGCCTACCTGGACCTCCCAGGCCCTCCAGGTGGAGGTTATCAGGTCCTTTCTGCAGCAGGGTTACCATTGGCTGACTGACCACTATGATTAGATTAGTGCCCAATCATAGCACAGCAAGCACTTTTTGGTCTGCTGAGTCCACATTGGTCTGACCTTCCTATTCCTGAACCTCATACAATATAATCAAATGTATTTGAAATAAATCCTCTCTTTCTACATGGTGTAGTAATACTGTACTCCCTTTCGGGTTGCCTGGCTGCGGCTGCACTCTGCAGAACTCCAAACAGAACACAGCCCCGCCCATCATGCGTCTTTTGTGCGTCTGCAGCAGCCACGAGCACACATTGGTAGTGATAAGATATCGGAGGGTCACATGGTAACACCAGGTGAACATTATTCTGTTTTCCCAGAGCCCTCTGTGTGTGAGGCCACCTACAGGGTGTGAGCAAACTAAACAAAAGAGGAGGAATTAGATCATTTTTTAGATCAAGTATTTCTGTGTGTGTGTGTGTGTAAGTGTGTGTGTATGAGTGTGTGTGTGTGTGTGTGTGTGTGTATATTTGTGTGTGGTGTTGCGGTAATGTGTGTGAGTATGTGTGTGTGTGCGTGTGTGTGCAAGAATATGTGTGTGATTGTGGTAGGGTAATGTGTGAGTTGGTGTGTTACCCTGAAGGAGGCCTGCGTGTGACTGTGCTCTGGGGTTTCTCTGTGTGACAGATCCAGGACATCAGCGTGGAGACAGAGGACAATAAGGAGAAGAAGTCTGCCAAGGATGCGCTCCTGCTGTGGTGCCAGATGAAGACCGCAGGGTGAGAGACTGCCAGCACCGCTAATGTCACTATGCTAATGTCGCTACCGCCAGCACCGCTAATGTCACTATGCTAATGTCGCTACCGCCAGCACCGCTAATGCCACTATGCTAATACCGCTACCACCAGCACCGCTAATGCCACTATGCTAATGCCGCTACTGCCAGCACTGCTAATGTCGCCATGCTAATGCCACTACCGCCAGCACCGCTAATGCCACTATGCTAATGTCGCTACTGCCAGTTCTGCTAATGTTGCCCATCATCTCATTACAGTACAGCATCATCCAATCACAGCACAGCATTATGTAATACAGATTTTTAAAAAAAAACTTCATCAGAAAATTCCTCAAATTCATCCTAAATCAATGTCATCAGTGAACAAAATAGAAACCGTTTAATTTAAGTGGTCCTGCAGGCACTGGTGCAGAGGACCATGGTTTTCAGTGAGCATGTGCCTGGGTGAGCACATGACTGGACTTACTTACAGGGTGGTGTGCACTGCCGAGGGTTGGGCTCGAGTTGGCCTGGCCCAAGCACAATTACCCAATCAGAGTGAAAGGTGAAAGGTCACAAGAGAATACACCGCTCTTGTCTTTCTAGAGACTGCTATTACCACTACTCAGGCTAGCATGTAATTCAATTACATTAAATCGCTCTAAAATGAGGCTGCTGCAAGTTCTGAGCTGTAAATAGAAAATTTAGAAAACCATGTCAACTCTCAGCCATTAAACCATAAAATATCTGTATAAAAGATGTATTGTGCTTTGTTTTCATTGTGTCTTTGGGTAAAGGCAGAATGGCCCAGAGCTGATAAGCGCTCTGACTGCTGCCGTTGTTTGGTTGTGTTGTTGTTGAGACGGTGCTGGACGGGGCTGCGGTCATGGGCTTGGGGGACGCTGGCTGAGTAATCAAATGAAAATAAAGGGCAGAAATGAGACTGAAGTTGGTAAACGATGTTCCAGAGCTGATGGAATAGAAAGAAGATTTGGAGTGTTAGACTGAGGTGTGCTTTTGATGTTTGGAGCGTCTGAAACAGTGCTGAGCGTTTCTGAGCATTTCTCTGTTCTTTTTACAGATATCCCAACGTCAACATTCACAACTTTACCACCAGCTGGAGAGACGGGATGGCTTTTAACGCCCTCATCCACAAACACAGGTACACACACACTCACACACTCTCACACACATACACACACTCTCACACACACTTACACACTCACACACACACTCTCACACACACACACACACACACACTCTCACACTCGCATGCACACTCACTCACTCACACACTCACTCGCTCACTCACCCACACTCACACACACACACTCTCACACTCGCATGCAAACTCACTCGCTCACTCACTCACACTCACACACACACACACTCTCACACACACTCACACACACACACACACACACTCTCACACTCGCACACACACTCACACACACAAACACACACACACACACACACACTCACACACTCGCACGCACACTCACACACACACACACACACACACTCTCACACTCGCACGCACACTCACTCGCTCACTCACTCACATTCACACACACTCGCACACACACTCGCACATGCACAGACCTCATCCACAAACACAGGTACAACATACACACAAGTACACCTCACCTGATAAACATAGCTAAAGCCAAACTCAAGTAAAGCAAACAAAGGTAAGGGTAAACTCAGGTATGATGGAGCTCAGGTAGGGCACAGGACAGACAGGTGTGTGGTGGTGAGGGTGCTTTGGACCTCAGTCAACTCCAGGATGTGACCCTCTGTCTCTCTGTGCGACACAGGCCAGACCTGATCGACTATGACAAGCTGAAGAAATCCAACGCCCACTATAACCTGCAGAACGCCTTCAACCTGGCCGAGCAGCACCTGGGGCTAACCAAACTGCTGGACCCCGAGGGTGAGCCAGTCTCCACCAGCCCTGGCTCCGGTCCAGCCTTACACCTGTCTGCTAGCCTTGTGTGCTAGCCTTATACCTCTCTGCTAGCCTTGTGTGCCATGCTTATACCTCTCCACAAGCCTTGTATGTTAGTCTTATATACCTCTCCACCAGCCTTGTATGTTAGCCTTATTTACCTTTCCACCTCTCTGCTAGACTTGTGTGCCATCCACAATAAACCAGGAGCCCTCTTTCCAAATATAAGCAATATCCTATAGCCAATTGCATCAACTGAGTGATGGTGTGTTTGGGAGAAATTGGCAATTCAAATGAGAGATTCAAAAGGGTCAGTCACAGGGGCCTTTCTGCTTTTTAAATGTGTCATAATGGATCCCACATGACTCATGCAACACTGCTAATTGATTCTCCTTCAGGGTTTTTGTAAAAGCTTGGAGGACTTATTAAATAAGGACATGGCGACTAGGGCAGACTTTAAAGTGTTCAGGCTTATTAAGAGAGCAGCTCTGTCTTTGTGTGGCTAACCGTGCAGCTCCGAGGCGCACTCAGAGACACTGTGTTTTCAGCCCCAGCACATACACACCAGAAATAGCCCCAGAGAATAGAATTATGTAAGTTAAGGGTGTTATCTACCGTCTGGAACAAAAAGCCCATTAAGCTCAAACTGTGATTCACTGTCTGCTAATTGGCCATTCACTGTGTGCAACATATTTCAGAATGTGAAAGCGTAATGAGCGGAGGGCTGGCAGCACCGCCGCCCGTTAGTATTAGCATTTTCATTTATTATTTAGAATCTGCAATCAGGACTTATATTAACAGTCACATTCAGGATGTGCGCTAACGTTTACATTTAGTAATGGTAGATTTTTCTGAAGTTGCTGAACGCAGAGATGTTTAATCTCTTCTCATCCACTCCACACCTGGTCTGAAGCACCACAGAGATTGAGAAAAGCGTAGAAGGTGCTGGCACAGCGGCAGCGTTGCTGTAGCATCTGTTCCCGGCTGCGCTCAGCATGCGCTTTCAGAGCGTTTGAAGGTGTAATTACCGAAGCACCACCTCCGTGTTTCACCAGTCTGCACCTGACAGATCCCTGCAAAGAGCTGTGAGGTGCTCCTTGTTCCTCCTCCGTTGTTATCGAGACTGCCGCCACAAACGAACAGCTCCTCTGCAGCGGTGTCTTACATCATGCGACTGCCATTCCTCACACATCAAAATCACACATCGCTTTTTGCCATTGGCTGCCTGCAAGCTGACCAGTGCTCTCAGATTTCTGAGGGTGGATTTAGTCGAGCCCAGAAAAGTTTAGCAAGGTCTGTGATTGAATGAGGACTAATGGTTTAAATAAGAGCCACCAATGAATTTTCTGCCTCTGAATTGCTGCTTTTAACTGGACTCCAGCCTACATAAGATAATTAGACAGCAGCTGTAATTGGTCTTTGGTTTATTAGTGAAGAACACCCCTGAAGTTTGGTGGAATTAGGCCATAACAGTTTGTCAGGCTCATAGTGATGATGTCTTTGGTGTGCGTCTGTCCGGTGAGGCTGTGTTGCTGTTAAAGCTTCACCATGGGATTCTTTAGAAACCTGCTTTGTGATCATTGAAGAAGAGCATGAGAAAACTCCCAGCCATTGCTCTGCCTCTAAAATGAGAGTGAAACAGGAGAGACTCTCTCAAATCTATTTTCCCAAGATAAAGTCTCTCTCCACTCAAACAGGCAGGAAGCCTTTTGTCTCATATCTGTATTGATGTTTGGAAATGTGGCATTCGTGTAGCATAATGCTAACTGACCCAGGCGTGTAGCTTTAGCATTGTACGATGCTAACTGACCCAGGCGTGTAGCTTTAGCATTGTACGATGCTAACTGACCCTGTTGTGTTTTTTGCAGATATCAGTGTGGACCATCCAGATGAAAAGTCCATCATCACGTACGTGGTGACCTACTACCACTACTTCTCCAAGATGAAGGCCCTGAAGGTGGAGGGGAAGCGTATTGGGAAGGTAAGGGGGAGGGGTTCAGGTGGGAAAGCCTGTATCAGGTGTGTCCAATCTTACCCGAGAAGGGCTGGAGTGGGCGCAGGCTCCTGCTCTAAGACCCAACCCAAAAACACCTGAGTCAGCTCAGCAAATAATGATGGTAACTTTCAGAAGACCTTGGTTACCTGAGCCAGATGTTTGAGCTCTTAGATAGAACAAAGGCGCGCATGCACACTAGCACTATGATCGGTGACCCCTGGCATGTCTGAGGAGGTTTGGGGGTGGCCAGGATCACATGTTTATATGAGCACATTTTATGTTACATTTCTATTGTATATATACTGTATATATAGTCAGTGAAAAGTGCAGCCTAAGCCCAGTGCATTGAGGGTCCAGTGAGTGCTGTGTGCTGATTGGGCCATGCATCACTGCAGGTATTGGACAACGCCATTGAGACGGAGAAGATGATAGAGAAGTACGAGTCTCTGGCCTCTGACCTGCTGGAGTGGATTGAACAGACCATCATCATCCTCAACAACCGCAAGTTTGCTAACTCCCTGGTGGGAGTTCAGCAGCAGCTGCAGGCCTTCAACACCTACCGCACTGTGGAGAAACCACCCAAGTGAGGACCTCACACACACATGCACACACACACACACCGCACCGTGGAGAAACCCCCCAAGTGAGGACCTCACACAAACACACACACACACACCACACCATGGAGAAACCCTAACTGAGGGTCTCAGACACACACACATACTGCAATGTGGAGAAACTGCACAACTGAGAACCACACACGTACTCACACACACCCATTAATGTTCAGATTAATGAACGATCTGACTGCACTCCAGTGAAGTCCTATCTGAGAAATTTTCACTGTTTCCCATGATTCTGCATTACTGGCAGATCCCTGGGTCACACCATTTCACATGATGTCACATTGTAGCCACATGTCTGGAGGCTGCTGTCAGAATGCTCGCTGGATAAGAGAGCAAGGCTGTCTCTGGCCTAAAGGATTATCCAATAAAGAGAAACAACCAAATAAATTTACAAACTTTCAAGACAGTATCCAGGAGCGGTTTGGATGAGCAGAAACACAAAAGAGAGATGACATCATGACAAAGAAACAAAAGAGAAAGGCCCAAAGTAGTGATACAAAGTTCAGCGTAACCTTGAGGATGCGGTGCAGACGAGAGCCTCTCCTTGGAGCAGGGTGGGCTGACTGCGGGGAACAGAGAGCCTCTGTGTGCGAGTCGCAGCGCAGGATAATGCCTCTTTATGCTCACTTTCTGCTCTTATCCCGCTCTCCCTCAGGTTCACAGAGAAGGGAAACTTGGAGGTGCTTCTCTTCACCATCCAGAGCAAAATGAGGGCCAACAACCAGAAAGTCTACATGCCCCGAGAGGGAAAACTCATCTCAGACATCAACAAGGTGCGAGCGAGTGTCTTATTGATGAACTTCCTGTGTAATGAACCAATGAGCCAGCTCCAATAGTTGCAGTTCCTGTGTAATGGACCAATGAGCCAGCTCCTATAGCTGGGCCGCTGCAGGATTTGGGGCAATTCATTTCACTTTAATCAATTCAGAAAAATAAATGCAATTAAAGGGTGGAACATAATCACAATGTTCAATGATGATTTTTCAATGAAATAACTGAATTTCAGTGGAGGAAGTAGAATGGAAGTGGCCCTAGACTCTGATGTAGCATAAACCTGTTTACCGTCTCTGCACACCTCCGTCAAGCACCTTACTGCCCTCAGTGTTCACCTGCTAATCACCTGCTAATCGCTGTCAGGCAGCCGATTGTCTGTGCAAATCTGCACGCTGATCTCATGTCCGCCCCAAAGCTCACCAGAGCTGTCTTACTGAGGAGGATTTCAGTGTGGATGTGACAGAGAAATAACTCTGTCCAATTTGATGTTGTCGTTGGCCTAGGCGTGTCTTAACCAATACTGTGGTACACATATACAAATTTTAGACCGCTCTTCTATATATATGCTGTGTCTTGGAAAATAAGTCATTGGCATATATAAACGATATAATTCGTTGTGTGAATCTCTGCACCTCAGGGCTTGGTAAATATCCCCGACTAGATGTGCGTTAAATGATGGTGTGTGTGTGTGTGTTTTGTCCCGGGTTAAATGTGCGCTAAATGATGGTGTGTTTGTGTGTTTTGTCCTGGGCCAGGCCTGGGAGAGGCTGGAGAAGGCGGAGCATGAGCGTGAGCTGGCCCTGCGGACAGAGCTGATTCGCCAGGAGAAGCTGGAGCAGCTGGCCCGCCGCTTCGACCGCAAGGCCGCCATGAGGGAGACCTGGCTGAGCGAGAACCAGCGGCTCGTCTCTCAGGTACACATACACACACACACACACACACACACTCACACATCCATGGAAGAATGTACACACACTCACATTCTACGTGTCCTACACCAATGACAGTATCTGAATAAACCTGCATAATACCTTGTTGATCCTTAGCACCCCCTGGTGGTAACAAAGTGAGGTTTTAGCTCATGAAAGAAAGTCATAATGAGAATATAATGGAAAACATGTTTTGTCAGTAATTACACTGGCCCTGCTTAGCTCATCATTCAGTAATTATTATAAGGGGTAATTTCAGACTGGCCTAGAGGGAGGGAGGGGGTCACTCTCAAAATGTAGTAAACTTTTAAATCAATGCAAATAAGAACTAACTGTCTTCAAGGAAAGATGAATATTCCTCATTAAATTCAATTCCCCATTAATTTGGATTTTAGATATATGGTCATTATTTATTATTTATGTATTCTAGTGGTTCCTTAAACTTAAAATTAGTCAATTAGAGGACTGTAAAATCATGAACTGCTGGTATATTTTTTCAGTATGATTCCAGCTACTGGTAGGACAGTTTGTGTTGAATTGACCCCCTTCCTGTTTTCCCACACAGGACAACTTCGGCTTTGACCTGCAGGCGGTGGAGGCCGCCACGAAGAAGCACGAGGCGATCGAGACGGACATCGCTGCATACGAGGAGCGTGTTCAGGCCGTGGTGGCAGTGGCGCGGGAGCTGGAGGCGGAGAACTACCATGACATCAAGCGCATCACGGCGCGTAAGGACAACGTGATCCGGCTGTGGGAGTACCTGCTAGAGCTGCTGCGCGCACGCCGCCACCGCCTGGAGCTCAACCTCGGCCTGCAGAAGGTCTTCCAGGAGATGCTCCACATCATGGACTGGATGGACGAGATGAAGGCAAGTACTGCACCCGGCCACCAGGGGGCAGCGGCCTGTTCTCTGTCCTGTAGTGACAGTCTCGCTTTGATAACACCTGACTTGCCTGCACCCTGTCGGTATTCCAAAATTTTGGTTTGTTTATTTGGGATTATTTGGGATTCTAAAAAAAGAAAACTATCATGACTTTCATCAAACCTCAGTAGGTAAATATTCTAGCAAATGTAAAAATTCCATTGTGCCAAAGTGGGCAGGTATCTGTGTAAATGTATGTGCACACATGCGTACTTGTATGTGCTCTGTAGTAACCTGGTGTGTGCCCTGATGCAGGTGTTGCTGCTGTCCCAGGACTACGGGAAGCACCTGCTGGGGGTAGAGGACCTGCTGCAGAAGCATGCCTTGGTGGAGGCCGACATTGCCATCCAATCTGAGCGCGTCAAAGCCGTCAACGCCAACGCTCAGAAGTTAGCTGTGGACACCGAGGGTGAGCAGAGGGGGCAATCGGGGACAGTACCGCAGCTTTAAAAACCTAGTTCTCTGATACAGCTGGATATTTTCAGAAGTTAATGATAAGGATCTTACTCAGGGGTATAAAAACACATTAAAAGTGAGTTTGCTGTGACCGACAAACCACCGCTCTCCTGTTTTGTCCCAAATTTGGCTCAACATGGATTTCTTTCCTGTTATTATGGCCAGTAAGGAGAGCTGTGTCACAAGTCTTATTGCCTTATAAACTGTTGATTGAGTAATATGAAATGATTGATTGGCTAACCCTCCCCTCCCTCCAGGCTACAAACCATGTGACCCGCAGGTGATCAGGGACCGTGTGGCACACATGGAGTTCTGCTACCAGGAGCTGACCCAGCTGGCAGCCGAGCGGCGCGCACGGCTGGAGGAGTCCCGTCGCCTCTGGAAGTTCTTCTGGGAGATGGCGGAGGAGGAGGGCTGGATCCGCGAGAAGGAGCAGATCCTGTCATCGGACGACTGTGGGAAGGACCTGACGGGCGTGCTGCGGCTGCTGAGCCAGCACAAGGCCCTGGAGGACGAGCGCAGCGCCCGCAGCGGCCCCCTGCAGCTCACAGAGCGCCAGGGCGAGGAGATGGTTGCCGCCGGACACTTCGGCGCCGACAAAATCCGCCAGCGCCTGGACGACATCCGCGACCAGTGGGCGGGGCTGGAGAGGCTGTCGGCCACGCGGAAGGCGCGCCTGCTGGAGGCGCAGAAGATGCACCAATTTCAGGCGGACGCAGACGACATCGACGCCTGGATGCTTGACGTGCTGCGGATTGTGTCCAGTGCGGACGTGGGCCACGACGAGTTCTCCACACAGGCGCTGGTGAAGAAACACAAGGATGTGGCAGGGGAGATCGAGGCATACCGACCAGTGATGGAGGCGCTGCAGGAGCAGGCGAAGGCGCTGCCGCCGGAGCAGGCCGCGTCCACTGAAGTGCAGGGCCGCCTTGCTGGCATCGAGGAGCGCTACACTGAGCTAGCGGAGCTGGCCCGTCTGCGGAAGCAGGCCCTGCAGGATGCCCTGGCACTCTACAAGATGTCTAGCGAGGCGGACGCCTGTGAGGTGTGGATCGATGAGAAAGAGCAGTGGCTTAACAGCATGGAGATCCCTGAGAAGCTGGAGGACCTGGAGGTCATACAGCACAGGTGAGGGACAGAGAGACGCACACCTGTACACGCAGAGACACATCTACAGGCAGGTGAAAAGCACAAGTTAAGGGCTCAAGGGTACAGTGGCAGTGCCTCTCTGGGAATCAAATCTGTAACCTCCTGTGTTTCAATCCCACATATCCAGTCATTATACTACACTGCCACCAAATGACAGAGGATTCTGGGTGTTGTAGTTCATCAGTCTGATGAGTAACATTCTGTCAGTTTGGCTGTGACTCAAAGCTAACAGAGTCACAGCTGGAGTAACTGTAACCCCATGGCCCTGTTCCGTCTGCTGCCCATGTCAGGAGCAGATGTGCCTTCTGCTCTTACCCATCCTGCATCAGCTCAGTCTGCTTTAGGGTGAGCAAAGCCGGTCAGATAACAGCTACAGCATCCACAGCAGCTACAGCCGCTAAAGCATCTATAGCAGCTACAGCATCCACAGCAGCTACAGCCACTAAAGCATCTATAGCAGCTACAGCCGCTAAAGCATCTATAGCAGCTACAGCCGCTACAGCAGCTACAGCCGCTAAAGCATCTATAGCAGCTACAGCATCCACAGCAGCTACAGCCGCTAAAGCATCTATAGCAGCTACAGCATCCACAGCAGCTACAGCCACTAAAGCATCTATAGCAGCTACAGCCGCTAAAGCATCTGTAGCAGCTACAGCCGCTACAGCAGCTACAGCCGCTAAAGCATCTATAGCAGCTACAGCCGCTAAAGCATCTACAGCAGCTACAGCCGCTACAGCATCTATAGCAGCTACAGCATCCACAGCAGCTACAGCCGCTAAAGCATCTATAGCAGCTACAGCATCCACAGCAGCTACAGCCGCTAAAGCATCTATAGCAGCTACAGCATCCACAGCAGCTACAGCCACTAAAGCATCTATAGCAGCTACAGCATCCACAGCAGCTACAGCCGCTACAGCATCTATAGCAGCTACAGCATCCACAGCAGCTACAGCCGCTAAAGCATCTATAGCAGCTACAGCCGCTAAAGCATCTGTAGCAGCTACAGCCGCTACAGCAGCTACAGCCGCTAAAGCATCTATAGCAGCTACAGCCGCTAAAGCATCTACAGCAGCTACAGCCGCTACAGCATCTATAGCAGCTACAGCATCCACAGCAGCTACAGCCACTAAAGCATCTATAGCAGCTACAGCATCCACAGCAGCTACAGCCGCTAAAGCATCTATAGCAGCTACAGCCGCTACAGCATCTACAGCCGCTAAAGCATCTATAGCAGCTACAGCATCCACAGCAGTGCTCCAGTTTCTCTAAATATCTGCGTTTTGCTCCCTGCTACACACTTCTGTTACAATAGGAACGTGCCAAATTCTGCTCAAAGACCAGATCTTTCTCTTCGTGTAGTTTCCATTTCACTCCTGTGAAACTTTAATCCAGTTATTAATAAATGATCGTTGCCTCATCAAAAATAAACCCAAAACCTGAATTCTGTGCAACATCTGTGCTTCAGGAGAGTTCGGCTTGCATTTTGATAATACTGTTAATTTTTTATTTTTCTGAAATACAATGTAGTGGGTTCAAGTGATAATCCAAACCAAATTCCACAAGAACTTTGTAACTGACAGATAAAATGGAAAGTCGCAGTAGAGGACAAATGGTGGTTGAATTCAGGCCTCTGTATTCCAGAAAAGAGTCTTGTGTGGGTTATGGGGTTCCCCTGGCAGGCCACCCCAATAACACACAGATAAGGATGAGGTTTCCTGTCCTCTATGAGGGGATGGAAATGGGTGCCAGACAAAGGGACAGACACGGGCTGTCCTCTCCCAGTCAGCTGAGACCATGCGCTACAGGGCTGTCCTGTGCTCAGTGTCCCTTTGTGAAACAGTGTCGCACTGATTAATCACCCACAGCGAAAACTGCGTCTCCCCCCTCACTGCGTTTCATAACCACTGCTAACGTGCTAACAATGCTACCATTAATGGTGCGATTTTAACACAATGCACGGATGCATTTCACATTGGCTTGGCTTGTTTTTGGGGAAACTTCAGGGTTACGCAGAATAAAGTAGCGGCACAAGCATTGGCTGGAGAAAGACTTTTCCTGCTTTGCATTCTCATGCAGCCTCTACAATGTTCTGTTTGCAAAAGTTTACTTTACTCTGAGAGCACATTATGCAAATAATTACAGCAAAGAGCTGCTGCAGAATTTCTGAGTGTGAAATGTGTGAGTATTCTGATGTGAGTGTGGGAATCTATCTTTTGGCTCTCACTGAGGAGTAAAAGCACCCAAAGCCAGATGCTGGTTTCTGCCAGGGTTATAAAATATTCCCACGGTGTGAAAGTGAGGAGTTTCAGCAGAATTGTTCGGCCTGCGTTAGTTGTGTTTGTGCCTCCGCTCAGAAGCGATCACCTGCTGCTTATTCCCACAGTGTTTATGTGCGGTGCGTCACACGGAAAGTAACTCTGCCCTTCGTCTGAGTTTATGGTGTTTTTCCCCATGGATCAGCACTGTAAAACAACATTTCGGGTAATAGTGCCAGAATGAATTGCTGTTTTAACTGTAAAAGTTTTAAAAGAACAAGGGTGATGCTGGTTTGGACCTATACACTCATTGCAGTCTAGCAGCCTCTTCTGGCCAGCAGGGGATCTGCAAGATGCCTGAAATGGTTGTGTTGTACATGGCCTGGGCAATATGAGTTGCATCTGCGCTGTTTGAGTCCACTGGGCCCATCTGCTCACACTGGAATGTCTGTGTTGTTTTCCCTGGTCTCCAGAAGTCTGTTACAGCTCTGTGCTTCCTGTCTTGTGCCCCAGGTTCGAGAGCCTGGAGCCTGAGATGAACAACCAGGCCTCACGGGTTGCCGTGGTGAACCAGATCGCCAGGCAACTGATCCACAGTGGACACCCCAGCGAGAAAGAGATCAAAGCCCAACAAGACAAGCTCAACACCAGGTAATGTGTTTCCAAATCCAGGCCCAGGTTTAACTCCTGGCCTCCATGGTGCTTGTGTGGTTGGAGGCCATGTTAGCAGACTGACTGTGGGTCGTCAGCATTAAATGTGAAGCAAAGCTGTACAAGCTTCATCTGCTGGAGAACCTCACCCAGCGATGTCATTTTAGCAGATTAATCAGATGTCTGACCTTCCAGGCTAAATGTCTGTGGGGTTCATTAGTATTTGTGTTACTGTTGAACATTTTTCTCCTGCTATTAGCTGTCACAGAGTGCAGTAGCTCTTAATGTCTGTGCTAATGACAGACCCAAGTCCTCTGCCTCTGAGACATTTAAGGTAAACCTAAACACCAGACATCCTGATTAATCCTGAAAATCACATCCCAGATGTTAGTCACAAAGCTGCTGTAGTTCACATGTTGTGGTAGTTTATGTAGTGTGCTTTCTAAGTCTAACTGCACATGAAACATTTGGATGCAGGAGCATGATTTGAATTCACTGATGCTAAAATATCTCATTAGCTGTGATTCGTTTTCGTTTGGCTTTCATGAGTAAGCACAGAGACGGTAATCTCTGGAAAGTGGTTTGCGGATTTTCCAGCGTCTGTTGAACGTGCTCTCCATGTTTCACATGTTCAACACAAATCTCCCCAAACAAACTCTAATCCCCTCACACACTTTCACTCACTCTCTCACACGCACACACACACACACACACACACACTCTCTCTCTCACTCTTTCTCATAGTCTCACTGTCTTTCTCATACATGCAAACATATGCACACACACTCTTTCTCAGACAAACACACACACTCACTCTCTCTGACACATACCGTGTGTAAAGACACACACACTCACTCTCTCTGACACATACCTTGTGTAAAACCACAAACACTCACTCTCTCTGACACATACCGTGTGTAAAAACACACACACTCACTCTCTCTGACACATACCGTGTGTAAAAGCACACACACACTCTCTGCCACATACCGTGTGTAAAAACACACACACTCATTCTCTCTGACACATACCGTGTGTAAAAACACACACACTCACTCTCTCTGACACATACCGTGTGTAAAAACACACACACTCACTCTCTCTGACACATACCGTGTGTAAAAACACACACACTCACTCTCTCTGACACATACCGTGTGTAAAAACACACACACAGATGCTAACGGTCTGTCCTTTCCCCTGCTCTCCCCTGCATTCCAGGTGGAGCCAGTTCCGTGACCTGGTGGACCTGAAGAAGGATTCTCTGATCTCGGCCCTGGGTGTGCAGAACTACCACCTGGAGTGCAATGAGACCAAGTCGTGGATCCGGGAGAAGACCAAGGTCATCGAGTCCACCCAGGACCTGGGAAATGACCTGGCAGGGGTCATGGCCCTGCAGCGCAAGCTGACGGGCATGGAGCGTGACCTGGCCGC
>JAFBMS010001112.1:0-47683 GCA_019788955.1 Albula glossodonta | reverse complement strand
TGCATGTGTGTGGATAGAAGCTCTCAAGAGCTCTTATCACAGCCGGGCGCCGTTGTAGAGCTGGTCAATCAGAAAAACACAACAAAATATGTGACAATCCATAAAGGTACAATCAAGCTCACTATCTGAATTTACTTTGCCCCTCAGACCCAATTATTTCATTTGTATCAGACAGAGAGAGACCCAAACATTTTGGTTACTTGACAGCTAAAGCCATTTTTATCAGATAACCTTTTTTTTTTAAAAAAAAAAAATATATATCCTTTCAGCAACTGTAAATTGATATGACCAGCAAGAAATGAAGTTATAATTTCATGAAATATTTAAACTTAGGCTGGTCAAGCTATATGGTGCTGTTCATTAGTTTCAAAATGTAATGCAGTCAATGTAGATACATGCATCAAATAATTCCGAAAGTAGATGTACAAAGTCAGGACAAAAAAACTAAAAAGTTGAACTGGACATCATGCCCTATGGTCTTAGTCTCTTTATGGGTATATGTCATCTATTCAAAACAGACTTTACATCAGGGCATAACTATGTGACCAAGGATCAAGTATGAGGCATCCTTTTGTAATTTCTGTATTTATCTGTTTTGATTTCTCTTGCAGGTCCAAGCAGAGGAAGCTGCTGTGTCCTGTTGTGTTTATTCTTGTTTTATTTTAATTGGTTCAGATTTTATTTTATTGTGCCAGCTGTTGAATGGTAGTGCTTTAGCAAGCCAGAAAACATTCATACACATTTATCTACAATTGTTGAACTGTTTGGTCCAGAGTCAAAATTCCCTAAGATTTCCTTGTTCCGGATGAACAAAACCTCTCTCTTGGAACAAGCTGATGAGCTGTATTGGAAATTTGGTATTTTGATTTTTTTTTTATCTCCTCCAATCAGTTTTGCCAATTTGCACAATTAGCTCGAACCAAAAAGAGGGGCTACTTCTGTCACATGGACGTGGTCTGGGTATGAAAAGTCCGTTTATTGCTTGCTCACCTCAAACGGACAGTTGTCCTGGTTACATTCACGGTGTTGTAATTGCATTAGAATACAGAATCCGAATACAGGTCCTTCTTGTAGCAGTTGTACCTGTAGGCTATAAACTAAATAGCCATGATACTGTACACATACAGTACTGCAGCCTGTTTCAGCTAATGTATCTGGCAAGGTAATATATGGGTTACGTAGGTTAATACTGAACAATTGTAAACATATGGACGTATATGCGGTCGGACTTTGCCCGAACGGACGTTATGCGGTGCAAACCTGTATTTCGTTACATACTTAATTGAAAATTTGCACAAAGGTTCAAAATGAAAGGAGAAAAATAATCAAATTTAAGTACCTTTTATTTGTCGAATAGGCCTATATAATTTAAAAGAATAGGCCTTTCCATGTGGTCATTTTATATAAATTATTTATTCAATGAATTTACAGAAAATGTGCGATATCGTGATTTATATGGTTGTCCGGATATGAAATGACCCTTATCGGGACATGAGACTTAGGTCATATCGCCCAGCCGTAATTGTCAACTTAATAGTTTTCATTTTGTATAGAAGTATATGGCTACATTTATTGTGATTAAAAATGTTACAAAACCAAGATACATCCCAAAATTTAATGAAAACAATCTAAAATATGTAAACATTATAACACTTAATGACAGGTAGAAACAGTCTTTCGAGGATCTATTCCAACTCTTGCTGTCACACTGACGGATTATGCCTCAGAGAAATTGAAGAAGCAAATTGCACAATGAACAATCCTGGAGCGTTCTAGTGAGGTAGGTGCTTAACCAACATAGCATGAGTGTTACGCCTTTTAGCCTACTTCTACAAAATGGCAACAAAGATAGCGAGATAACATGGAATCCACACACCCCCCACCCACCCCACCGCTTCACTGTCACCATAATTCCCACACCATGAGAATAAGTGATTGTTTTAATAAAAAATGGACATCCAAAAAGAGAATTAAATTGTATTTGATTGAGTTGTATATGCCTTAAAGTGAACTTGCACAGCTGAGAATGGATTTACTTACAATGGTTCGGTCAAAAGTATATGGAACAAAAAGGATGCCATTGTGCTTTCTAATATTCATCCGAAAGAGTGGAAGTCGGAACTGCCTTTTGTGCTGATGGGATTTTTGTGGGGAGACTTCAGAAAAGTAATCGCCAGCCAATTTAGCATCTGAAGGGGAAGACAGAACACATTAGAATATAGGTAAATCTGTATTATTAATTACACTGCTGTAAATTTGGGTAACATTACAGTATCTGCAACAGGGGCTTTAGTGTTCCCTCTCTGGGTGATATTACAGTCTACAGACTAAAAAATTAAACACTTACTCATATTGACCTTCATAATGATTTCTGATATAGATTCTTTTTCCTCTGGAATTGGAACTGAAAAAAATAAATGAATGACCAATTTAGAATTGTTATTGCAATGTACAGTTTTGATACTGAGGTGATATGTGATATAGAGTTCATCCACTTGAATTCACCCACTCTTAAAATCCACACACGCTAAAAACGGCATACACACTTTTAACCTTTCATTGAATGGCAGTCTCTTATGGAACAGGTGAAGTTGCTGCAAAAATGCAGACCCAGTATGTTCGAACAGTCTCCAAAGCTGTGACTTTGATCGTACTGTTCGAAGACAAGTGTTCAGACATCAGACTTTTCTATAGGTGGTGTGCAATAAACATTTGGTGTGCAAGGATGTATAGGAGGCAAAGATGACAGAAAATGTCTATAGCACAACAAATGAAGTGGGATCAACTCAGATCTCTCTCTACCTCGTCCTCACTCCCTCTTAAAGAGTATTTGATCCAACTCTGTCTTTGATGCTGCCAATACCAAAATTGTCATTTCGATACTGACACCAAGTCATGAATTTTGAACTTGGTACTTTTTGATACCTTTCCTAAAAAAGGGTAAACGCTTCTGTCCTAAGTCTTGGGTTTTATTCATAACATACTCAGTTATGAATGGAAACAGCTATAAATGGCTTGTGAAACTCATGCTTTTTACTGACATCACAGGACATCAGTGTGTACATGCAAGCGCTTGAGTCTGAACTTAATCCAAGATTTCATGACTTTCAGGAACTCGGCCAATGTTCTCCTTATTAATAAACACGGAAAACTTTGAGGAGAAAATTCTGTCTACTTCACCGTGCACATCTAAATTCACAGAGTTCCGTAAAAGACTCAAAAGCAACGACTTTGACCAAGGAGCATCCATCTTGGCCTTCTGGGGGAGCCTTCCAGACAAAGTCGAGTGTTTGAAAAAGGGGCCTTTTGCACTACTCTCTGTATTTGGATCCATATTTAGGTGCAAACAGATCTTCTCTCATTTGAAGACCATATTATGTTCATCCCGTACAATGGAGCACTCAGAGGCATGTGTCTAGCTTAAAGTGACCTACAGACCAGAAAAAATCGCAGCTGGTCTCTGAAAGACAAGGACAGGGACCACATTAAACTGGCGAGTCCACATTTACTCATTCTCTCTCTCTCTGCCTCTCTCTGTATGTGTGTGTAAATGGTCACACTACGCGAAATGATGACACTTGTGATCGAAGGGGTAAAACTAACGTTGACCGTTTAATCACAAAGGCATGACTTGAAAACAACATCCTTTAAATGCAATCTCTAAAATATACACTTTAAAATTATTATTGGCATGCCGGTCACTTTCCTATTTTTATTTCTTGAGAATCAGCACGGATTGTAAAAAACGTTGCCGACCCGTCTTGGCCAGTTGGTACTCAGAAAGATACTTATACCATAACAGATTTCCTGGATAAATAAAGGTAAATATTTTATAATAAACATTTTGTAGAAAATATTCAGACTTACCTCCCAAGCAGTTGTGGTAGATCGTGTCACGCTGATGTTCGAGATGAATGTCGTTGCCCTTCACAGCTGTGACTTTAAAAACCTCATACGGAGGGATGAGGATAAGGTCTTTTCCCAGCGCACCAAACGGCACGCCTGAGCACGTTTTTATGGTGAAATGGGTTTTGCCGGCAGATTTCGGGGCGGTCTTGTCTGTAGTAACAAACTGTCCAAATCGAATATCTGTGCTCGTGCTAGCCTTAATTTCCTTGTCTGATACTAAATGGACCGTGTAGCAGGTGGCCTGTTCTTTTGCCTTTTTCTTTTTTACGGCATCTGTTAGATAGAAATGTAGCTTCTTGTAGGGAAACGTATTGTAGCCCAACCCTCCCATAATTGTTTCATCGTTGAACTTAAATTCAAGTGTTTTGTAGGCAAGAATTG
This sequence comes from Albula glossodonta, assembly GCA_019788955.1. NCBI lineage: Eukaryota > Metazoa > Chordata > Actinopteri > Albuliformes > Albulidae > Albula > Albula glossodonta. Next base: position 43,393 of record JAFBMS010001112.1, on the reverse strand, counting down.
CAAGATTGTTATCCTCAGACAGATCACTGTCCCCTTTGACCTTACTTCCTAGATCCTTTTTGCCTTATCCCATGCATCTTAAACTCAGGAGGAATATTCTGATCAAACAGCCCTTTGATTTATCTGCACACCCATCATACTGGTCATCCAAGGCTTCAACGGCCATATCCATTTCCAGCTTGGCGTCTGTATCCTGTGAGCGAAGCAGAAGGAGGCTGTGAGCTTGTAAGAGATGATGCTGATCATATAAAATATGAGAACATATAAACACATAACATGAGGCCATTCAGTCAGGACAATTTAAAAGGCGTCCAGCACTGTGGTAAACCTGGACTGTAGCAGTCCAATGGTCTATGCCTACACTCGATCACTTGGCAAACTGCTCCATGCCATGAAAAAATACTTCCTGTTATCATTGTAGAATTCATATTAAACACTACAATAATCATTTGATGGTTGATATAAATTTCAGAATTGAATATAGATATACGTATATATACAGTGCCAGTCAAAAACAGTACAAGTCAAAAGTGGACACCTGCTTTTTCATGCATTTTTCTCTATTAGCAATGCTATTTGTTTAACAGTGCAAGTAGGCCACGAAGCAATGGAGTAATACAAATCAAAATTTGTGACGACCGAGAGAAGTGTTCAACAAGTCAAAATTATCTTAAATTTTACACTCTTCAAAATAGCCCCCTTTGCTTTGACTCCTGGAATTTTTTCAACCAGCTTCCAGAGGTAGCCACCTGGAATGCTTCTCCAAGGAGTTCCCACAAGTTCTAGGCGCAAGTTGGCCGCCTAATTCTAACTCTTCAGCCCAACTCATACCAAACCAGCTCTATAGGGTTCAGGTCAGGGATTGTGGGGGCCCAGTCAAATCAAACAAACAGATCTCCTTCAAGAAAACAGCCACATTCTTAAGTGTCTGAGGCATCGAGAATCTGAAATAGTCCTATGTGCAATTTGGAGAACTATAGGTAACACTTTAGACTGGGTAATGCATAAAATGGCTCATCAACTCATTAATAAGTAATTTATAATAAACAGTCATTTGTTTGTTAATCATTATACATCACTTGCTCATGTGTTTGTGAAAATTAGTACATGAAACTGTGGTCACCGCTGACAAATGATCCAGGAGCTCTCCAGGAGTACTACGACCTGGCACAGGCATCAGGAAGGTAATAGTACCAACAAGAACATAGTATTTCAGCAGTGGGTACATGGGAGAACAGTTTGTTGAATTTGTGAATACTTAAAAGATTTTTATGGAAACAACACAGCAATTATTTATGGGTTTTTACATACTGCTCTGATTACTTGTGTTTCTAGCATCCTGAGTCGATTATTCCTAAGATTTTGCGGAGACCGTTTTGTCAAGTGGCATAGTAGTTGTGTCAGTATGCTGTTCTATCCTGTGTTTTTGTTTCTTGTTTTTACTGTCGGCTTTGTTTGGTTGTTGCCGTGTTTTGATTTTTTCCCGTTCCCTGTCCATGTGCTTCTGTTTTCTTGTCATTCTGTGTTTCCCCGCCCTCCTCGTTGTCTGCCTTGATTGCTCATGTGTTTCACCTGCCTTTTCGTTCACCTGTGTCTTGTTTGCTCGTTATTTCTTGTGCTTATATACCCTGCACGTTCGTTCGTTTGTTTTGAGTTCTTCTCAGCTGTTTATGAAATGCGTACGCTACGAGCATTCTGCGCCCCCGCCCGCCCAATTATCTGTCTGTTTTCTGGTTTTTGGTTCCTGACTCTCAGTTTTGTACCTTTTGCTGTATCTGCCTGTTGCCTGTTTTTGACCTTCCGATTGGATTGAGATTTTGTACCTTTGCCGAGCCTTCCTGGTGTTGAGTTTCGCCTGTTTTGACTACAGTTTTTGGATTCTGCCCCATTTTAAAAACTATGTTCCTGCAACTGTTGCGTTTGGATCCTCTCTGGGTCGTGACAAGTTGATCATGTGAATTAGAATTACAAAGGGATGCCATCACATCTTACCCCAAAAGACACCTCTTGGAAAATGACATGGACAGCTGTGTAAATTAAACGTGCATGTCTTCTCGTATGATCATTGGATCGGTCTCTTCAACATCAAGGTTATTTTTACTCATTTTTGGTATTCAGCAATTTACCAACATGAGACCGCAAGCTAATGTTTCCTACAATTCTGAGCACCTGCTTTGTGTTACTGAAGTGAATTAATGTTTACACTCAAAGCTAGCAAGGAAAGGTAGAGGGCTGTGCAAACCTAATGATGTGGCATAAAAAAATATGTACAGCAAGACTGTCATGTAAAAGCCCTCTTTTGGAAACCTCTTTAATTGTTTAGAAAAACAAATGGCTCTTCAAATTGCCCTTGTATTGAAAATGAAATGTGATGAACATCTGTGAAATAAATAAGAATATTAATCATTAAAGACTTCATTACGCACTTCCCCAGATGAATCTGTTCCAGGAGGTGAACCTCTGCCGGATGAAGTCAGTGTAGAAGATACAAGCAGAACAGTAAACCAAAGATGTTTGTCTGCCATGTTGAAGCGGAGTCTGGAAGAGAATAATCACATTTTACCGGTTTTTACTGGTCTGTGTTTATTGTTCTGTTTGTCTGTGTGTGTTCACATAAACCAATGGCAAATCCTTTAACAAAGATGATGGGTAGGTTATTTACTTTTTATTGTTAAATTATGGAAAAAGAATATTAAACCATCAAAGCAGAGTGTCTGTACCCTTACATTACTCTATTCTCAAAGCAGAGTGTCTGTACCCTTACATTACTCTATTCCCAAAGCAGAGTGTCTGTACCCTTACATTACTCTATTCCCAAAGCAGAGTATCTGTACCCTTACATTACTCTATTCTCAAAGCAGAGTGTCTGTACCCTTACATTACTCTATTCTCAAAGCAGAGTATCTGTACCCTTACATTACTCTATTCCCAAAGCAGAGTGTCTGTACCCTTACATTACTCTATTCCCAAAGCAGAGTGTCTTTGGTTTGTGTGCTGAGAGGGAGGAATGGTATTATCTTACCTGGTTCCTGAAGCGCAGAGAGATGGAGTGGTCTCCTTTCACTGGACCTCTCTTTATATCCATCAACATCAACCTTATCTGAGTTCAGAATACATTAAACTAATCAGTACTTAACATGGAAATGTTCACCATCTCATGGAACAGTCCTACTTTACAGTCAAAGATAGATTTTAATTACATTTGATATACACTCCCATTGTTTTCAGATTCCTGAAATAACAGTCTGAAAAGTGTGAGTGTTTTTATTTGCTCTGAAGTATATTTGTTTATCTTTCATTCATTTCATTCATATACTAATTTTGTCAAAAGACTGAAGCAAAGAAAAAAAATGTTTTGACAAGTAGGTGAAATAGTGATGTTAACACGAGCCACAGTTGTGATGAGCACGAAGTGTATATGCAGATCACTAACATGTAAATGCATCTTTAAATCTATACCACATTAATGAACTGGTATTTTTCCTGACCGGTGATTCCAAACCAGGAAAAGTTGCTTTAAAAACGGTTTTGAATAGAAAGCTGCTGTTCCCTGACTAACCAGAAGGTGGAGCCATTTGTCTTCTGAAAACACACATTCATATGTGTGAAACTGTACAACAATCTCCTTTTTTATCCTTTTTTACTATGTTTGAAGGGAAAAAGAATGAAAACAAGAAAGTGATCAACACAACATGTGCGTGTGTGTATGTTTGTCTTTTTATGTATGTGTATGTATATATGTATGTATGTGTTTGCGTATGTCTGTGTGTGTCGAGTGTTTATACTGTACACACATACATATACGTACATAGCTACATATTAGTTACAAATTGAAGGAAAGTCAACAGTATCTTTTACTGTATGTAAACATATACATACATATTTCGTGCAGGACTTTGCAAAACTCAAATCTAATTATACATGTGCGCACACACACAATAGCCATATCCAGCCCTCACAAAATTAATTTTTTTACAGCTCTAGGTTTAGTCTAAATTTTGTCTGCCACCCTGTGTGATATTGTGTGTTACTGCTGCCCTCTGTGTTCTAGATGCCCTGATTATGGCTGTAGTTTTACCCCTCTGTCTTCTTGTTGCCCTGATGCCCTCTGTAGTTTTACCCCTCTGTGTTCTTGTTGCCCTGATGCCCTCTGTAGTTTTACCCGTCTGTGTTCTGTGATGCCCTCTAGTTTTATTGCCCTGATGCCCTCTGTAGTTTACCCCTCTGTCTTCTTGTTGCCCTGATGCCCTCTGTAGTTTTACCCCTCTGTGTTCTTGTTGCCCTGATGCCCTCTGTAGTTTTACCCCTCTGTGTTCTTGTTGCCCTGATTATGGCTGTAGTTTTACCCCTCTGTGTTCTTGTTGCCCTGCTGCCCTCTGTAGTTTTACCCCTCTGTGTGTTGTTGCCCTGCTGCCCTCTGTCGTTTTACCCCTCCGTCTTCTTGTTGTCCTGATTGTGGCTGTAGTTTTACCCCTCTGTGTTGTTGTTGCCCTGCTGCCCTCTGTCGTTTTACCCCTCTGTCTTCTTCTTGCCCTGATTGTGGCTGTAGTTTTACCCCTCTGTCTTCTTATTGCCCCTCTGCCTTCTGTAGTTTTACCCCTCTGTGTTCTTATTGCCCTGATTATGTCTGTAGTTTTACCCCTCTGTGTTGTTGCAGGACTACACACAGTGAGTAAAGTAACTGCACAAAGGTGTGAGTGTGCTGTGTTATAACAAAGGGCCCGAGTCATTACACTAAAGCAAGTATTGTTTTACATTCTCATCGCCACAGAGATAACCACTATAAAATTAAACACACTGCTATAGACTAAGATCACACAGACACACACTGAGGTCTTACATTCACATCACCTCATAGATAACCCCTTTAATTTAGATTAAACACACTACCTAAGGTCACGCAGATACAAAGAGTTCTTACATTCAGAAACATTGCAGATATAATCCCGGTACGTTATGGAGTGATTACATTTGAATGCATAACATGAAATTAATTTCCAGCTAACAGCGCGTCGGCTCCACCACTTGCAGTCAATTCTAAAAACTTTTTATTGCAGTATCTCTAAACGGTAGCCCAGAGGTTGGGTGATAAGAGTCCCAGTCTCGCCATTACCGGCCATAGACGGAGGCCCACATTGGCCCAGCCTCACCATGGCTTGTTGGGGTGTAGGCCGGTTAAAAGTTCGTTAGCCTCATTGCTCTAGCGACCACTGGGGTCCTGCAGGTGCATGAGCTGAACATACGCTGACATCGACCTTGGCGGCATGTGATTGGTGGTTCGCCTGCAGTGTGAAGAGAAGCGAGGGCCAATCATCATGTGAGTTGACAGGAGCAGGATTCCACAGTGGGCTGCACAGTTCAGCTTTGTTCAGGATGGGAAAAAGAGATAAAATAAACATGTTTTCTATGAACGACTGGGGAAGGTTTTTGTACCGAAAGGAACAAGACCGAGAGTTAATGACTAACAGCAAAATCACATATAGCAATAACAGAAATCATATAAGGGATATTGCATACAAATATAAACATGCACATGAAAAAGAGACACACGGGAGAACATTACCAAGCTTATCCACTGATGTCTCTGGAATTCTTACTGATTTTGTCCATGTCTATCTCATTCTCCTGCTCTTGTGTAGCCAAAGTGACAATGAACACAGAGAATTAGCTTTACAAGGTAACTTACCTGTGGAAAGAGGAACACAGTGAATTAGCATTACAGTGATGAAACTGTGGATGAGTGCCTGCAAGAGTACCTGTGTGTGAACAAGTGTGTGTGTGTGTGTACCTGTGTGTGAACACCTGTGTACCTGTGTGTGTACCTGTGTGTGAGCACCTGTGTGTGTGTGTATGTGTGCGTGCGTCTGTGTGAGCACGTGTGTGTGTGTACCTGTGTGTGAGCACCTGTGTGTGTGTGTGTACCTGTGTGCGTACATGTGTGTGAACACCTGTGTGTGTGTGTACCTGTGTGTGAACACCTGTGTACCTGTGTGTGTACCTGTGTGTGAGCACCTGTGTGTGTGTGTGTACCTGTGTGCGTACATGTGTGTGAACACCTGTGTGTGTGTACCTGTGTGTGAGCACCTGTGTGTGTGTGTGTGTACCTGTGTGCGTACATGTGTGTGAACACCTGTGTGTGTGTGTACCTGTGTGTGAACACCTGTGTGTGTGTGTACTTGTGTGTGAACGCCTGGGAAGCAGCATAAGGGCCTGATAGCTGGGGATGGAGCTGTGTGTGTGTGTGTGTGTTTGTGTATCTGAGTACCTCTGTGTGAATACCTGTGTGTGAGTATTTGTGTGTGAATACCAGTGTGTGAGTACATCTGTGTGACTACCTGTGTGTGAATACCTGTGTGTAGTAGTGTGTACCTGGGAAGCAGCACCAGGGCCTGAGAGCTGGGGTAGAGCTGTGTGTGAATACCTGTGTGTGTGTGTACCTGGGTAGCAGCATAAGAGCCTAACAGCTGGGATGGAGCTGTGCGTGAGTACCTGTGTGTGTGTGTGTGTGTGTGTGTGTGTTTGTGTGTTTGTGTGTTTGTGTGTGTGTATGTGTGTGTGTGTGTGTGTGTACCTGAGTGTGAATATTGGTGTGTGAGTACCTCTGTGTACGCATGTATGTGTGTATATGTGTGTACCTGAGTGTGAATACTTGTGTGTGAGTACAAGGTCGCAGCACTAGGGCCTTACAGCTGGGGTGGAGCTGTGTGTGTGTACCTGTGTGTGTGTGTGTGTATGTGTGTGTGTGTGTTTGTGTGTGTGTATGTGTGTGTGTGTGTGTGTGTGTGTGTACCTGAGTGTGAATATTGGTGTGTGAGTACCTCTGTGTACGCATGTATGTGTGTATATGTGTGTACCTGAGTGTGAATACTTGTGTGTGAGTACAAGGTCGCAGCACTAGGGCCTTACAGCTGGGGTGGAGCTGTGTGTGTGTACCTGTGTGTGTACATGTGTAGCAGTATAAGGGCCTTACAGCTGGGGTGGAGCTGTGTGTGTGTACCTGTGTGTGTACATGTGTAGCAGCATAAGGGTCTGAGAGCTGGGATGGAGCTGTGTGTCAGCTGCTTGTAGCTCTACAGGGTCAGAACCCTTTCCCACTGAAGCTCTTATGTACCGCACCTCATGTGTACCCCTTACTGTCAGTACATTCTTATGTTTGCCAATATACCTGCTCCAGCTTTTGACACAGTATCAGAATAGTCATAAATTAACCAGGTCATGTTTCTCAACATGTACACAGAATTTCCTCCTTAAAGCAGTTGTTCTATGTAAATATTCCCCAACATAAGGCCACCTGCATTCATTAAGTCTACTTCATGAATGACAACAAGGAGGCAAGGATGAGTTCAGACACTCTGAGCTCTGGATATAGGCAGAATGAATTTGTATAAAAGCATGCATTCACACACACACACACACGGTCACACATGCCCAGGTACATTCACACAGTCACACATGCATGCACACACACAGAGTTATAAATGAACAAGAAATTAACGGTCACTGTCAGAGTAAAGAGTTTCTCCAGCCACACACCACAAAGAGATTACCCCATTTGCTTATATGAATAACTGCGGACTTTGGGCTCATTTGAATTGATTACAGATAAATGAGCATTCAGCGCTAACGGCTACTGTGAGAGGTGACAAGTGCAGCACTTATTTTATGGGACACTAAAGGACAATTAACAGCTATATTTGCTCATTTTACAGTGCAGAGGAATCCATGCTTATAACCGTACACCTGTATGAGGTACCTCCTCTGTAACTCTGAAATGTCCATAACTATGAAAGTTTCAGTTTCAACCCCGCTATCATACAGTAACTGCACACTCTCTGTATTCTCAATCTCATATTCTTTCTGCATGCATATTTCTGACTGAGTGCTGACTGGAATATTAATCTGTGTTTTTTTTCTCGTCATATTGAAGGGTCTGTAGGCCTTTTCCTTCAGTGAATTCAGTGACAGACCAAAGTTTCCTGAAGCTCTAATTTGCAGCCGTGGGTTATCATGAATTCAGTCATACTTTAGAACAACGTTTCCAAGAATGAGTATGTGCCAGCCCTCTATAGATCCTGCCTTCGTTTTTGGAAGATTATTAATTCTGAATTTTTAGGGTTTACTGCCAGGGCCCCTGTTCAGTGAGTGACAGCAGCACCAGGTCATCCGTGCAGAGGAGCTGGGGTTAAGAGTTGAATCTCTGATGTTATGAGACTGATTGCCATTGGCTGGTACTTGTGATTGGTGAATTCCTGGGGGAGGGGGGGGGGGAGTGAATGCAGCACATTGACCAATCAGATCTCTGGGACTCAGGGTGTCATTGTTCCTGGAACCACTCACAGAGCTGAGCAGGAGAATGTGGGAGGAGCAAAACAGAATAGGGCGGGGCTGCAGAGAATCACAGTCAAAACTGTGGGTGACTCTGCTGGGCGACTCGCGAGGTGTTCTGTGCCGTGGAAATAAATGCTGGAAGTGTTTATGTTGGTAACTGAAAATGTTATTTAAAACACAATTTCCTTTTCCATGCTCATTCACTGAACTTGACAAAGTAATAACCATTCCTCAACATTCTTTATATTGCTTCATGTTATTGAGATTCCAACTACAGACAGATAATTATTCTTGTAAAGCCCAAGTTGCCCTGCAATAAGCAAAATTCATTAATGATGGAAGTCTATGTAGATACTCATTACATTCATTTGAACCATTGCTTCATACATACATGAACACATACATATACACATTCTCACACACATGCCCAGTACACACAGTCTCACACACACACACACACACACACACACACACTGTCAGGTAAATTTCCTTATGACCTGTTGAGGTGAATATTAGAGAGGAATGAACATGCAAACAAGAGCTTTCAATCAACAAGGTTTAATACTAAAGTTTAATACAAATGTTTAATACAAATGCGCCTTTGGGAATCAGCCTCCTCTGAGATCTGATTCAAAGTACATAAAAAAAATCATTCATCTTTTATACTGTTTTTATGAATACATAATCTTCATGGTGGATGTGGAGATCCCACCTCTAACATTTCATTGGTTAACAGTTACCTCAGTATCTTTTAGCTACTTCTTTTTAATGAGTCTTCTGTTCTTGCAAAAAGTTATTTTTCCTCACCAGACGATGGCAATCCGCCCAATTTCAGTTACTCCCTAATACAATCTTCTACGATTACAAACAGTTCTTCTTTCTACTCCGAAGGACATCTTATTCTCATGGGAATGCTCAACCACCTAGAGAGTTGTTACCCCTTATCTCACACACACACTCACACACACACTCATGTTTCTCTTTATTTAGGACTACTGGAAATTTCCACACCACCTGTCTATTGCACAGAAATTACATTTCAACTTCACGTTCAATTTCTTTATACATTTTATATACATAACTCATGCAACTATAATTTCTCTAACAACACACACGCACACAAAGGAGTTAAAAGTTATAAATGAACAAGCTCATGAAAAGCTCTGCCACATGTATAAAAAGTTACTCATATATATGTATAATGAGAGAATAAATATAATGAGACACTGATTATATATTTTTTCTTATACCATTTCTTCATACGCTGTACTTATTCATCACTTAAGGCTAGAATAAGTGAAGATAAAACACACACATGCTCAGCAATGTTTTTCATTCATTTCAAATGCGCTTAAAATGGGAAAAAAAAATAATTTCATGAAAAACTAACAGAGACAATAACATGGCTGTTAACATTTAAGGTAAGGGAGATGGGAGACAGAAATGGAATCAAACAAAGAGCATTTGGTTTTCTGTCTGCATGGCTGATACAGATCACGGTGTGTTTGTGTGCCACGAACCGTTGAATAAAAAGCTCAATAATGTTTGTGTAAAAATCCAGCTTCCAGGAGTCTGTCAACGTATCTCAGCCCCACTTCAGTCCTGATGTCAGAGTTATGAGTCAAATTTGGGGGGTCTGCCAAAACAAGGGCATGCTTCCTTACTTATAAACTGAGACTTAATTCACATTTCTTCCTGAAACATTTTAGCAGCCCCAGAGATGCTAATATTGGGTACTGTAGCTATTTCTTTGTTCACCAAATGTGGGGTCCTGTTCCCAGGAGAAAATGAATGTATATGCACCCTTCTTATAGCTCAATAATTTAAAAAACAAATAACATACTCAGTCTGAGAGGTGAAAGTCTTCATCCAACTCCAGCATATGGTCTCCTGCATTAATTAAGCTGAATAATGAATAAGGGTATGTACTTATGGATTTGTAGAAAAGGACAAAAACCGGAAATTTCTGTGGTGGTTTTGGACCGGAGGTGGATACCCCTGATGTAGTGGGTAAATTACAGAGTGCTGACGTTTCAGAGGGGACCAGAGAACAAAGAGACAAGGAAGAAGAGAAAAACATTATAGAGCCTTTGCGCTCTGGATAAAATCAGGCACAATGCATTGGCAATGTATACAAACACACACACACACTCACACATGTATGCACACGCGCGCACACACACACACACACACATACATATACAAGCATGCACACAAGCACACACATCCATCCAAACTGACAAACTGGACTTGAAAGTTGTAATTGACCAAGCTCAATTAAAGAACTCCAAATAATATGAAGTGCTTTAATAATTTGCATACACCACAAAGAGATAACACCCTTAGAGTATGTGCAGCACTGTGGACTTTGGACTCATTGGACCTGACTACAGACACATTAGTATTTACAGTTAACAGCCTCTGTGAGAGGTAACAAGTGGAGTACTTTTTTATAGGCTGCTCGAGAAAAAGGAAATGTCTTTGTTTTTACAATATGCACAGCCAAAGCAAATGAGCCATAGCACAAAAAATTATCAACAAAATACCCATACAATTAAAGTTACCGATCCTACATCGGAACTAAACAGCACCTTCATTAGACCAGAATAAACATTCATAAACTTCATCTGACAGGCTGTACACAGTTACAGGGTATGGCATGCTACTCTCACAGTTAAATGAGAATTGGAAGGTCCTGTCACTGGTAACAGAAATGATATTCAGTGGAACGTACAAAAATAATCTGGCACAGGGGGAATTGAGCACTTTTGTAATTGTGGAATGTCTATAACTATAATAGTCATGTCAAAATTCACTAATTGGAAATGTAACCCTATATTGAGGGGAATTGTAAATTATACAACTATAAATAGGTTACTGATTTTGTGTATGTCGTATCTGTAAACCTTCATTTAGACCTGTGTACACTAACTTTGGCACACACCAAAATACACAAATAGCCACTGCAGTTGTAATGTGGGACTTTTGATATGGAAAGAGTTTCCTGTATCTCTTAGACTGTGATGATAAGATTTTTAAAAGGCCAATGCAGGATATCATTCATGCTGAGCAATTAAAACATTGTTTTATTCTCAATTATGACTTAATCCAATAGCACAAGTTCTCAGATGATGATTGTGCATTTAAAATGAGTTTATCGATGAGGAATGTAGTCGAGAATGAACTTGGGCTTGGGGTCTACAGGGGGAGGAGTCGAATCCGCTTCGAGGTGACAGAATCCCCCTTTTTTAAATAAAAGAAATTGGGAGAATAGTTAATATTAGGTATCAGTCTGGAAAAGGGAAGGAGAGGGTGATGGGGGAGGACTAGGGATGCCAGAAACGCTAAGCATGATGGGAAAAAAGGTCAGTGGTTTTTATGTACCTGTATGAAAACAGAAGGGGTATGTGATAGGTGGAGGGGTTGTCTGAGAATTCTCCTACCGAATCTCTATTTTAACAAACTTCAGTTGTTGAACTATTAAAAACAACAATAAATAATAGTGTTTTTACGATAGGTGATTACCACTTTGTTGTCATTTAGGAGATACAAAGTGATTTAAAGGAAGTGTGTTTATTTGACAGGAGAGCAACATGAAATTCATGAGTAGCAAAATAGCGCAGCAGTGGAGTGCTGTAACAAACAAACATTAATAAGAAGCCAAGAGTTCTAAAATGTCTGTGGAGGAAAAGGGGTTACATTTTTAATTATTTTATTGAAAATAGAGGGAGATGGAGAGGGTGGTTTTGGATGGGGAAAGTATACAATTAGCAGCTTGAAATTAGCTAAACAAAATTCATCCCAGATCAGTGGTCTGTTCGCAGAATGTCTCATCGACACCATGCCTCTGTTCTTCAGTGAAGTCTGGAGTATACATGCATGTACAGGGTGAGGAAATTTATCATAGCATTCATTTGGCACAGCAACACAAAGCTGAATGGCTGTAAATGTAACCTGAACAGTGAATAGTTATAGGAAAAGACAACAGAATGTTTCACCACATACTGTATTTTGCTGACCTCTAGTGGATGGAAATGAAACAACAACTCAGTGCAGTTAGAACCCTTCTAACCCCTGAGTTACACTGGGACTGTTATAGGTGTATTTTTTGCTTAAACTCCTATGCTTATTAATCAGCCAGTCCAATGTAAGCGCCTTCAAGTCAGTCATCATTCCTGTTTACTTTGCTGTCAACCGGTTGTCAGCAGTTACTGTACTGCAGCTTCATGTGCAGCTTTTGCAGGCAGACTGCAGGCACCCAGCTGACCATAGAGGGCAGTAGTGCGCAATGAGTCGAGTGCAATCCAGCCATCTGAACGAAACCTTCCCTGTGTGAGGCTAAGGCTAACTATGCCCCACACTGTGGGGTTTCCAGCCACAGACAGCAGTGCTAAGGTCTGGAATCTACCCAGAGCAGCGTCTCAGGATGAAATACACAGCCATGCAGTATACAGCCTTTGGCATGGTCCAGTTATATGACGCAGTCTATATGAACTATTCCTACTAAGAGTCAAAAAGCCATTGACAGACAATTCACATCTTAATGCTTGTCTTTATGTGAGAGCTCTCAGTGTGGGAACAGTGACACCATCTATAAATCAGGTAATGCGTCATTGTTAATTAGTTGGTTTCCATGCCCTACTTACTTTCTACCATGCAGGGCAAGTTAACTGGATTGTTCTCTTGTGTGTGCACAATTCTCCGAGGTAATCCTGTTTTACGCGGAAGAGACTGTCTGCATGACGATGAGGGAGGGAGAGGGAAGGAGAATATATGTGCATATTTGTGTGTGTGTTCGTTCATCCATTTCCATCACTTAATTGCTGTTCCGTTGACTGGTGTTGACTCACCTGCAGTGCTGTGGCATGAGCACCGCTGCAGAGAACTAGACCCTGGCTTACAGGTGAAGACATCAAAGAAGGGCATACATTTTAGATGCGATGCTTATTGTCTGGGGTTGCAGGTGTCGTTGATGCTAAGTAAAGAAGTACAACTGGCAGTTGGACACTGTTAAAAAAATGGGTTCAAAGTAAAGAATACCAAACGACTGTAAGTCTGAGAAAACACCATTTACTAATATATATCTAAATGTATGATAGCAAATTATGGAGCAAATTATAAAGGTTAGCACAGAAGGCTAACACACCTAAGCATACATGTGTCTTTAAAGGGTTATAAGTCAATTATATAGCCCTTATTGGACTAACCACGAGTTAAAAGGATTAAAGTAGAAAAGATCTAATAATGATCTCGTAAGGACAAGCTCAAGAAACCCTGGTGGATTAAGAGGAGACAGGAAGAGTGTTTCCTGTTCTCTTGCTGACGCACAACACAGCACCTCAAGGAAGGAGGTGTAGAATTAGGAGGGCAAGGTGGCAAGCCCGCAAATTTTAAGGGACAGCTCTCATACTTTTGCAGAGGGTGCAGTAGCGGGAACAGGTGGGATCCAGTGGGGTTACAGGACATGTTGGCTGCTGGGACTGTTCAAAGAGAGAGTGTACCTGTTGGTGCTTTTGCATGAAGGTCAACACCGCAGCCAATCACGTCAGGCAGAATGATGTCACTTGGGCCAAAGCCGCCAAGGCGCTGCAATGGGAAACGGCTGAGGCGATGTTAAGAGGCCGGGTCCTATTTAATCACATGGTGATGTATGTACTGGAGAGACTAACTTGTTCTTAGAAGTACACAAAATCTGCTTACCATTGTACAGAGACCACCCTACACGCACACGCACACATCCCAAAGATGTCCTGACACGATACAGAAAGATTCAGAGAGTTTGTTTGGCGAGTTTGCATTAATGAAGCAAAAAAGGGTCAAAGATGATCATTTTATAGAAAGGCGACAATTAACCATTTAGTTGTTTGGGTAAAATTGACCAAACTTGTTGAAAACAAAATTGACCAAACCTGTTGAAACACAATTGTTTAATTTTTACAAAAATGGCAAAAAAAACCCCATGGCTTTGAAGATGATGCAAAAGAACACATTTTCACAATTTTATCACTGCAAAAAGGCAATGTCATTGTTAAAGAAAAGCTCATAAAGTAAATACAAAAAAACCCCAGCAATAACCAGATGATTTCAGGTTTGAATCCTATATGATAGTAAAACTGTGTAAAATATGTAATTACATTTTAATCTTTGTATTATTTTGGTAGAAAGCATTACAACGTATAAGAAGCTAGCCCCTGTAATGAGAGTAGGCTGTCCTTCAGGACCAGTTCAGGCACTAGTCTATGGCGGATCAGGTGCCAGAAAAGGATCACAAGTGGATTTAATGGGATCTTATTAGTGTAAGTGCTAGGGCTAACCGTTTTAGCCAGAAGGTCAAGGTACTTCACAGGCAAAATATAGTTCAGTACAGGCGTCTTTGGGAATTGTAGTTCTGTTGCTAACTGGGGCATATTAAGTCACACATTTTTCCACGTACTGACATCTTTGTCTTATGTTGCTTCAGAGGTAAATCTATGTACACTGAGGATTCAAGACAGTCTCGGGATTCACATTCAAAAATAGAACGCAGAAGTTTGCTCAGAGGGAATCCCAATTGTCGGGACACTTTTGAGTAATGGCGGAAATGACGACGGAGATGTCCATAGGGGCGGGACCTGATGTTTGTGCGTGTTTATGGCAGGATTGGGAGAGCGTGTGTTTGTGTGTCAGCATGACCAAATGTACGTGTTTGACAGCTGAGGTCAAGAGACTGGACACATATGTTGCCAACCGCTAGACGAGTTGACTGCATCTCCGGATTAACAATTTCAATTGACAATTACGACACTCAAGGAATCTGTGAAAAATAAATACAATTTCAAGGAATAGCTGTCAAGTTGGCTGTCTACCCATTGTAGCTAACTTCTGAGCGAGTGGGACCGCCACTCGAAGTGAAAGCATACGAAGAAAAATATTTTGGAAAGCAGTAATATGAAAAAGGACGTGAGTGAAGCATTGGGTTTCGTACCTCAGAAAGAAATCGTCTACAACAAACTTCTTCCATACGCGGACAAATTAGACGAAGAGTCAAATGAAATTTTGGCCCAAATCAAAGGTAACCTGGCCCGGGCAGTACAGGTTCGGGAGTTATGGCCCGGAGTTCTGTTTTGGACCAGGAAACTTTCAACGTAAGTAAATGCAGTCGACTCTATGATAGTGGCATTGCTAGGAGTGACCCAGAAATGACCACTGTAAAGTAGTTGTCACAATAACATGAATGCGATTTAACTGTCCAGCTATTATCGGCTGTAGATTAACATCCTTAAACACATACTTGGCTTCTGAAATGTTCCCGCAGATTCTTTTACGGTCTGCTACAACAAGCGATATCATTCACGAATCTGACAACAGCAAAACCTTTCCTGGCAATATTGGCTTGTGTATTATTTAGCTAATGTTAGAATATATCAAATATGGCTAGATTATTTAAATTCTGTCTCTTTTTCGATCAGTGTGTCATGTTTTTGTTCTGTCTTTGCTCGTGTTAATTTAGCCAACCAATAGTCAATCAATCAGTGTCCGTAGGTACTGCTCGTGGTTTTGTTAATAGGTTAAAATGTTTTCTGCTAGCTTTCCATCTAGTCCAACTAGTTTGACATTGGCTACCTGCCCGGGATTACTTTTTGGAAAAACAATCTATGGCTGCATGATCACACTGACTTGGCGTTTCGGTCTTGTGCATCAGCAACACATGTCAAATCGCTCTGGAAAAGTGTAATCAACAACAGGAAACTTTATCTCGTCTGCCCTGATGTATTTCACGCTTTTGCAACTTGTTATGAGGTAATCCTCACGACAAATCGAGGTAGCTTCAAAAACGTGTTGCATTAACTCACGTTGACTGCTGTCTGCATGGAAATCGACCGTGCTTTCAATGCTTGCCATCTGAAATTACCAATGTCGGAAGCCGAATTTTTGTAGTGGGGTTCAAGCATGCAGTGAAATGATTCCCACGAACACCGGATAGTTCGGTCTAACTGGAAATACAGTGGTTTTATAATGGTCTCTAATTGAATGTGAAACGGTGCACTTAGCACAATTTGCACACTGATTAAGCGGTTTCGTGTTTTGAGTAAGAACAGACTTAAAATCTCATTCCCCTACAGATATTTTATTAATTGTATCAGTGAACTGCCTTAAAACGGTATACCCCGGAATAATTCGAGTATTTTACCGTTCTTTAAGACTGATTAGAGATGGTGGGAGTTTGGTATTTGCAAAGTCATGTTTTGAACGCCGGTTTATGATCGCCTTTAAACCGCACTCACATTCGACCAGTGGTCCCCAAAGTAGTTGGGAAGGATTTGAGTTCGTCAGGGCATACGAACGATGAAGGAATATGCACACACTCTCAAACGTGTGCAATGCACAGACCTTGTTTTACATTGATGACTTCATCTCTGCTATTCTGTTTTTCATGTATTCATGCATCAGATTTACCCCTCAGCATCATTAGACTGCTGTTTACAATATACAACTTTTCCCATCAGAGTTGAATGTGAAGGTTAAAAGCTGTGAAAGAATGTCATCCTGTGTAGTGTTGTTACCTGCTGAGAGAAAGCTATGTGTAGTGAATAGAAGCCGAAGGAAAATCCACTCTCAGTCCCTGGTGCTGATGGAGACTCCATGTGGACTGAGTGGATGGGTACCAGTCTCTGGAGCACCCTGGTAGCCTGCTATAAGATGTGCTCTAGGAAGAAGAGGAGAAGAGCAGAGACAGAATAGGACGGGAAACACGTTCTCCTATCTTCAGTGCGCTGTGTATCTGAGCGCTATTTTATCGTTGAGTGGTATTTTTCGGTTTCTTCGAGTAACCTGGTAACTGCTATGGCCCAGTTTCTCGAACCCTTTGCTCCACACCCACAAGGCTCAGTCTCCATCCGCCAGTTGACTGACTCTAGTATAGATGTTCACACTAACGTTGGCAATAGCACTGACGATAGCCTTTCGTGCTCATGTGGAAGATGGTTTTATTTAGGAATTTCTTGAGAAGGTACATGTGGCAGAGTTGGAACTATTAACTGGTGGACCAATAGCTTAGGGTCTAGCATCGAGTGTATTATTTTGCCTAATAGGTTGAAATGCTGAATAAGGTTCCATCAAAACATAAAAGAGCATCCCCTTTATTTTCCTTAAACTACAGCCTACTTTTCCCTGTGAGTAATTTCGTGTGTGCGTTTGTTTTGGGGTATATTTTGCCCCCCTGTGTTTGACCCAGTATCTGGCTATTTTGCAGTATTCCTGGAACCCTGCTCACCTCGAAACAGAGCAGATAACGAAGGCTAATGAGGCTCTAGCAGAAGCGTCTTCTCGCTAATGCCACTGAATGTGCTCACGCGCATACAAATAAACTGTATAAACCTTTGAAGTGAACGTTCAAAGACTTAACCCAAGGTGGTTTCTCAGACCCCTCTATATCCGACATTCCCATGCTTAGCATGATTCACCTGGACTCCAAGGTGTGAAAGTTAAAGGCTGAGTCAGCATATAGCAACGGGTCACTGTTGGGCCCCACAGCCTTCCATTATTGCCTCATGTCCATCAAGATCTTGGTTGTTGATTGGCCATCCACATTCTCATTGCGTCTGTTTCCTTGCTTCCAATAGTATCAATCAACTTGTGATAACTGGGCAGATAGCAGCTGGCTAACGCTGTGGTCTGTTTTCCAAAATTGATATTCAAAGTGCTGTATTTCTTTGACAGCTTCTTTATGTCCACTGTACTTGTCTACATCAGTGTTTATAGATATTTACAAATGATTTTGATTAGCTACCCATATTCATTCATTCATTCATTCATTCATTCATTCATTCATTCATTCATTTTTATACCATTGTATCCCTTATGGTGGGCCCAAAAGTGTTGTCTCATGAGTATCTGCACTCAATACCCCACAATGCATCAATTCACTTTCAGTGGGTGGGAGAGTAGGTGTAACTGATTGTAGGAGCTCCAGTTATATTTCTCACTGCTGACAGCCTGTAGCCCGTAGGCATATGGTGAATTGTTAAAGAATCAGTTGCCTTGGGAATCAACTGTTTGCAGAACTTTGCTGTCAGTAGCATTTCAGGGAAAACAGTCCAGGTAATGAAAACGAACGAAAAGGAAAAAAACACTTTTCATGGAAGAAATACCAAGAAAGAAGTGAAAAACTCTCAGTTCTGGAGACAAAACACTGTTTAAGAGTATATAAACCGGTTAATACCATTATTTTTTGTTTCATTATGTTTTTGTTGTTTTGTTTGCTAGCTTTTCTCCTTGCAAACCCCAGGATGAGTAAGCATATTGAAAAATCGATATGAAATTGAAAACACTTTTGGGGATATTACTGTCAAACAGTCAAATGGATAAGTAATTAGTAGGCCTATTTTAAATAATGTCAAATAATCATATAAAATATAAAAAAAAACTAACAAAATTAAATATGCTGGTTGGCATACTCCAATAGGGATGTCCTACATAGACTTTTGCACACTTTCAAGCCTATTGCCCAGTATTTTCTTTGTTTATAAGTGTTACTTAAACAAATGGCATGCCAGCACGCTTAGAAGGTAGTCCAGCACCCCACCCCCCCCCAACAACAACCCAAAGCTATGACAGGATTTCCGGCTTTAGGCCTACTGTCTCCACAGAAAGCACCTTTCAACCTTTCAGTGAGGCGGACCGGTAATAATCGCTCTGAATGTTCGGCTTGTTTACTGTTGCCGTGAGAACACTTTCGCCATTTTGTTGCACTTTCCTTGTTTCGACACCACCGTGACATTCTCATCAGAACATTATTAACCGGTTTTTAACATTTTGTTCAAACTGTTACTCTGCTAATTTATGTGGTCAGTCAATTATTCCAGTTCTGTCCAGAATGAAACAAAATGAAAAATCAATCGTTTCTAATCCCTGGTCAGTAGTTATGGGGAGAGTGAGACTTAACAAACTCCCAATGCTGAGATGGAGACACGAGAGCGTAATGGTAGTCATGCTCATTGATGTTTAAGTGAATCATGGTGCTTTTTTACGGAGGGCTGCCTCACTCTGTGGTTTTGTTTCTCTTAGCGACTGGCCACGTATGGTGCACTGGGTCCATTAAGGCTAGAGTTCTGGAACCTTCACTCATCTCTGTCTCTGAGCCAACTGTAATTATATGAGTCATGCGGTTTACAGCCTCGGGTGTCGAGACAGGCCGAGCTTCGGTTTAAACCACACCCCCCCCATTCTTAATTCCCGACCTCACGCCATTGTACCCCTGCCTCCTCACGCCACCATGTTACCTCACTGAGAATTGCGGAGCAGCCAAAGTCTGATCGCTGTCTAATTCCATATTGGCCCATTCACTGCCGGGTCAAAGAAATGGAAGGTATTGTGTTGCTAATTGCTGACCTAGACCAGTCAGTCTTAATGCTGCCCTCCCCCATGGACCAGTTCACTCCCCAAAGCTGTGCTGTAAAACACATTGGGGGCGAATTTAGCATAGAGGTTAAATCCAATGGATTAGATACAGATCTCACAGATTAGGGACAACTGCCTCAGGTCTGCTGCTCAGTGATCTACTGATGTGAACTTGAGGTTGAGGTTGTTTTAATGGGGCCAGTATGTGCACTTTGCCTTTATGTTGTCCACAGAGAAACGGCAGAACTCAGGGAAAGCCTTTGGCTGGACGAGCTAAGTCAGTCTTCATGGTAACAGCCAATTACATGGCACCTGCTTGGGTGTCCAACCAAGTACCTTCCCTGAGTTTCATTGTCAAATATTCATCAACATTTTCATACTTTTTCTCCAAGTGCCAGTTGTTTAAATACCTGTTTGGTTTTTAGTCTTAATCCATTCAGAGAACAGCCCCATGAAAAAATAACTAAATCTCCCATTAATCAGTAAAAGCCTAAACTGAGTGGCAGTGGGTGGAAAATATAAAGGAGACAGAGAAAATAATGAATTCTGGAAAGACTAAAAGTAGAAAAAAGTCTTGTGTTTTGAAATAATGAAAGAACAATCAGAAATCACTCTATTTTAATACTGTGGCACTGCCTGGCAAGTATTTCCATTTTGGTTTGTTATTGGCCAGTTAAGGTTACCCATCATGCTTTGTGTATGTGGTGTGTCCACACTATGGCTGTGCTGGGGAAGGGGGCCCCAGCCCGTCGGGGTGCTGC
Organism: Albula glossodonta; assembly: GCA_019788955.1. Taxonomy (NCBI): domain Eukaryota; kingdom Metazoa; phylum Chordata; class Actinopteri; order Albuliformes; family Albulidae; genus Albula; species Albula glossodonta. The sequence continues at coordinate 22,925 of JAFBMS010001112.1, read as the reverse complement.
TAACCAATCCTGTCTGGAGTGCTATAACAAGAATGAACTGTTTACTATGGTAAATAAACATGGTGAAATGTCTTGTCCCCAAAATCCCAATCTCCTCTCTGGCTCACCTGGTGCTACAATGTTATTGTTAGCACGAGTTGGCAATGTGTCTCTGTTATGAAGACATCTTAATATCAACATGTCGCTATGTGTGTTTCTAAAGCAAAATGAGAAATCTGACAGATTTTGAAAATGATCGAATACTGAATAAGACAAGAGGAACAGTGGCAGCGATGTAAAGCTGACCGACAGGGATAGAAAGACATCTGTTCAAGAAGTTGCGAAGAAAAAACACAAAATAATGCCTTGAAAAATGACCGTGGAACTGAATCTGCAACTTAGTCTCAGCAAAAACTTTTACAAAGCTCATATCTATGACAGGACTGGCATTCCGAAGCCTCGTGTTGCCGAGCCCGGCGTGGAACAACATACAACCTGGTGCACTGAACAGAATCCCTACACCTCTGAACAGCAAACTAAAGTAATATAATTTGATGAATTGTATTTTACTCTTTTGCTTACATCTAGGTGGGTTTGTTGAAAGCCAGTGGAAAATCATTCCCCATAATCTGTCCCAACGATTAAACATAACAATGGATATTAGTCAATATCATAGCATAGACATCGATCTTAGGGGAGATATTTGGTCTATTTATTACTCCACATGGTATAATTGCAGCCAAGGGACATAAAACTATTTTAGGCGACCAGGTGCACCCTGTGGTTCCAACATTGTTACCTCCAGATGCTCTCACATTCCATGAGGATAATTTCCCCCGTACACAAGGCGAAATGGATTTACGAGTCCTGCCAAGAACATCATGATGTTAGACACCTTTCATGACCTTAGCTAACGTGCTAACGTTCTGTGCTGTTTCGATCTTAACATGAGATCGAAACAGCACAGAAACTTTATGACAGGTTCCTGAAGTTTAGAGAAGAGTTCACTAAGCTCTCGAAGAACTGGAGGATTTCCTTCATCAACAAGGGGCTATTTTCCAACTAGACATAATTCCAAAGTTGTATAACTGCATTCCAAGAGGAATTATAGCTGTATTGAAGGTAAAAGGCAACCCAGCTTGTTATTTGGTAATATATATTTACTGGTATATTGGTTTGTGCTTCCATGACTGTCTGTGCAAACAGAACAGTGTGTTTCATGTCCCTTACGTAGTTAAACTCCATTAGTCCGCTTCGATGTGAAAATGAATGTCACTGAAACCGACAAACAGCCAGTGTTGCAATAAGAAGTCTTAGGTAGATTGTTCTCTGTGAAATTCCCAAGTTCACCAGACAGAAAACGTAAACCAAAACAGCTCTCAGCTGGTCTACAGGAGCTGTAGACAGAGTTGAAGTCTGCACTGCAGTTCCGACACCTGTTCGGTCACCTGACCCTTGTTTACGTTCATAAAAACAGCACACACCCCCTCCCCCCCAATGTCTGCTGTCTTTGATGGTTGTGTTTGTGACGAGAAAGTAGAACATAATAAATGTATGAATTCAGTTTAAAATTTTGTCAGAGATATATTGTCATAGCAAAAGTGTTTTTTTTTTTTTTTTTCAAAAAATATTGAAACTTGATTTATTATCACAATCAGATTGGTGAATTTGTGTGTGTGTGTGTGTGTGTGTGTGTGTGTGTGAATGTGTTTGTCTGTTGTTTACATGTGATAAAATTGAAACTACTCAATGATTAAATCCTTCAAGATTTAGACGTAAAAGACATAACAGTGTCCAAACTGATTTGTCCTCTTTTTGAGAGAAGGAAAAAACACTTAAAATGACTTCTTGTTCTTGTCCCAGTACTGTTTGAAAACAGTAACCTGTGCCTTGAGGACACATCTGAATCGTCAGAGCTGAAACCTGTGTTAGTGTGATGTCATCAAGCTGCGCTGAAACCTGTGTCACAGTGATGTCATCAGTCAGCGCTGAGACCTGTGTTTCATCATACATGCACCTGCTCAGTCACAGAGAGGAAACTAGGACTTTTGTCTCTTAGCTTCTCCTCTGATTTCACAATACCCCATGTAACATACCAGTGTTATTTTCATAAACACCACCCCTTGCCCCAATTGACTCCATTCAGAATTCTCAGGTTGGAACAACAAATTACTGCACATGAGCACTGGCATTGATACACTCTCAGATAGAGCCCCCTGAATGGTCCTCAATGCAGTGCTGCCCCCTACAGGCCTATCTCAGCATAGAGGCCCCACAGGTTTTCAGGTGCCCATGGCTGATGTTTTTCTGCTGGTTGACCTTGGGAATGAGGGGAAGCAACGTACCAGGACATGTGTTCTGTAGCCCTCTCCTGAACTGAAGTATGACCATGGTGGTAAAAATTAGAAGGTGTTAAAACCAATAAAGGGTAGTGCATTCACATATGACCTCACCTACGCATGTCCACATATACACAACCAATGCTTCTGTGTATTTCCCTCAGTTACTGTAAGTGGTGTCTAGCATGCATTTGAGAATAGGTTCTTTAAGGATTTTGTACGAGTACATATCTTGCTGTTTATCTATGCTTTGTGTGTGTGCGTGTGTGTGTGTGTGTGTGTGTGTGTGTGGGGGGGGGGGTAATTCTCACCTAACCATGAATGTTCTCTCTGTCTTCGTCAGGGCAGCAACAGTCAGTGAATGCCATAAGCTTTGACTCGAATGAACCCCTCTAATTTCTCTCTCTAAATACCCTCCCAACACTGACATCACTACCTCTACCACCACTACTTCATATTTTCTCCCTAAATACTTGCCCCAAAGCTCCCTGTTCCTTTGTGTTTTACCCTAAATATATCCAGTTTATAGGTTTGGGATTTCTAGTCCACACCCTAGAGATGATCTTCTGTCTTCATTGTCTCCTGTTTGACTCCACTAACCTGTGATATCGCTCGCTCTGCAGGTACATACGACTATACGGCAGGAAGTTCAGTAAAGATGACCACGTGCTCTTCATAAAGCTGCTATACGAGCTGGTGACCATCCCCACCCTGGAGATCGGCATAATGCAGGGCTTCGCACGCCTCCTGGTCGCCCTGCTCAAGTGAGCCTCCCACAATCCCCTTCAAACCTCTCCCACAATCCTCTTCTCATCCGCACCGGGCCCGCTAAATGACAGCTGTGGGAACAACGAATTCAGATTTTACTTATTCACTTAAAGACCTCTGTCTTGGATTGAGGGAACCATAAGACGTTTCTGTGAGAGTTTAGACCTCAGGCACCCTGCTTTATGTCAAGAAGAGTAGTTCCTGGTATGAAGCAGAACTTTCTAGTCATGGGTCCTATTTCTGAGATCTTAGATAGAGATGATTAACTATGCACGACAACAAAATTGTCCATTTGTGGCTCTGTACGGATGTTTAGCCAAAATTTGTTGTCAGTTGTAATCAGTCTAAGACTCTTGAAGAGTGTGTTGTGGAATAAGGAAATAGTCTGTCTTTGAATCACAAAGTCACAAGCTGTTGCCCTGTTGAGGGACAAGTTGAATTTTAAATTCTCCATGGCTTGAGCCAACTGGTCATTGCTGTATAAATAAACATGACTGCTTCATTACTACATCGGGCAGGGGCTTGCCTTTTCTTCTGATGAATAGTCTCTGAACAGTGAATGACAATTATAACTCAGGCTCTGTTCAGCTGAAAGTGCATATCAGTATCTTCTGAATGGGGGCTGATGGAAAATGTAGTCCAAAGCCACAAGTTGTGGAGAGATCTTGATAATCTCTGGACTCCATCTTCCGTCAGTTTATACAAGTTGTGGAATAAACTCAACAAATTCTGGCCTCCACCTCTATCTTTTGTAATGCAGTACTGGGTAAACGTCCAAAATGGATCATGTGAGTTGATCTAGGATTTCCCATTCACTTTACCATTAGGTGCTTACAAAACCTGCTAAGATAAGCAGCATGTCTGCAGCCCAGATACATTCTGCTGAATGGTTAGGTCCTGTCTGTCAATCCATGCCAGTCATTTAATCAGTTCATTTGACCTGATACCATTTCATGGCCCTTTTAACCGGATAATGATAAGGAACTTAAGCGCACGGTAATCCTGCATCATTTAATTTTAATTTGAATTAAAAGTCACTTCCTGGGTCAAGAATCACAGTCACGCCCCTTGCAGTTCCATGACTTACCTCCTGCACCTGTCTCTCGCACGCAGGAAGAAGGAGCTGCTGTCTCAGGATGACCTGGAGTTGCCATGGAGACCATTGTATGAGCTGTATGAGAGGATTCTGTACTCCAAAACCGAGCACCTGGGTCTCAACTGGTTTCCCAAGTATGTCCTTGCATCTTAATTTTCCTCAAATATGATTCATTCATTTCTTAGTTTTACTGGGGAGATGTTGCCTGGTTGAAATATGATGCGTCATGCACCTCAAAATGGGATGAACTATAGATGGCTAATCTACATACAGCGCCAGCAATGATTATTCTAGAAGTCACATCCTCCCATAATTTGGAAACATAACATAGGGGACCATGTCCAAATTTTCCTGTGATTCCGCAAGGTTTAATGAATAGCTGATTGCTGCTACAGAAGTAAACACTCTAAAGAGTGTCTTAACAGCCAAAATGTTGGGGTATCCTTTTCATGGATTATTTAACTCAGAAATTTGACTGTCAGTGTACAATTTGTCAAGTGTCTACCTAAATGTTTCCACCATTTTGACCACTATCCATTGATGCGCATAGATTTTCTGAGAGGGTTAGAGAAGCTGTATTTTGTGAAGATGGGGGTGTCTATGTCCAAACAGACTACCTGACGCCCTGTCCCTCTGGGCAAACTGGGGTGTCAGTGGTGAGTTCCCCCACTTTCGGTTGTAAAGGTCACTCACTGGGTCTGTGCCAGTCCCACTGTGGTGTTGAGTTTCTCTATTTTAATCTGACACGGCGCTCTGACACTGCCTAGCTTTGGAGTGTGTGTGCATGCTTGTGTCTGAGAGTGTTTTCATGTGAGTGCATTTATGTGTACAATGTATTTGCGTAGGAGTGAAAATATGGCTTTGTGTGCTTGTGTCTATGTGTGAGTGTGTGTGAGAGAGAGAGACGGTGTTAATGGTTAAGATATGTATGTAAGTGAATTAGGGAGTGTGTGAGGATGTGTGTGTATGTGAGAGAGAGAGTAATGTGAGAGGGAAAATGTGTCTTTGTGCATTAGTGTGTGTGTGTGAAAAGTGTAATGTATCCGAGTGTGTTATTGTGTGAGTGTGTTTGAGAGGACAGGACAGCTGCAGTCAGGTTGTTCCTCAGTAGCCCTGCTGCTCTGTACAAACACAGCTCTAGGCTGCAGAAGTGCCATGAATATACACCAGCATGGATAAAAAAAGGTTGTGAATTTTCCTAAAATGGAAAATATATTTATTTCAGAACTAAGTGTCTGGATATGAATCTCCCCACTCATTTACCTGAATAAGTCTGATGAGAACTTCAGAGAACCATCACACTTTGCACACGGCTAAATTCCATTTTATTCATCCCTGTCTTCGGACACTGACTTCTTTAGACAAACGAGAGTGCGGCTACCTCGCTCTCCATCCATCCCTCGTGGTCCCGGGCCCATTAAAACAGCAGGATGCCTGTTGAATATAGCACAGTGTAAAAGCAAAGTGTCCCGTCACCAAGAAGTGTGGAAATCCAGTGTACTGTGTTTGGCAGTGCTACGTCAGCCAAAGCAAGTCTGGAGTGACTGCATTTCCTTGAATTATACAAAGCTCAGTGGAAAAATATCCCCTTTGGCTCTGCCTGGAGCCATAATTAAATTACTGTCTGGAAACAGCAAACCAAATGACTCCGTGAGTCTCACTAAGAGAAAAGCGAAGAGTGGAACTGAACCGCCGTTGTTGCCAGGTCGGAGATGAACTGGTTTTTATCAGAGTACGCAGTCAGTCCATGAACTTTCTCAAAGCCTACGCACCTACATTACGTTCACGATTAACATGACAGTTTCATAGAATGTTTTTATTGTGACATGAAGCAGCGGTGTTTGGCTGTGCCCTTGGTCTGATTGCTTCGGTTACTCAATGGCTGGGAATTGGGGATTACTTTTCCTGAGTGGGGCAGGATTGAGGCTTCATGAATCCCGAAAGGGGTGGTGCCGTTAATGCAGACAGTCACACCCTGGTTTAGGCCTATCACGAGGCTCGTTTTGTTGATCGACTTCCTTCTCCTTCCAGCTCAGTGGAGGGTGTGTTGAAGATGCTTGTGAAGAGCTGCAGACCGTAAGTACCTGTTAACTCCTCAACCTGTTCTTGTGTATCATATACGTTGATTTACTCCCCCTATTGGCTGGTGGAGAAATAGCAGCTGCCCCGCCCCTGCCACCACCTGCCAGGGACTGGTGTCTGTCTTCGTGCTTGGCGTCGACTCTGCCGCGAGCTGCTTACCGGGCACCTGAGAACACAAACAGACGGCTTTCTCGAGCGCATGGCTAGTCTCTGCCAACGGGAGGTCAGCCAGCAGGGAACCAAAGTCTTTCGGTAACCTGACCTCAGGACTGAAGTTCAAGCAGGAAGACTGCGTTAGTGTTGGATTACGCGCTTCTATCCGGAGACACGGCCAATGTAGATGCAACTTAGATTAAGGTGTGCATGACGAGACAGTTAGGTTTTGACATGCTTGTAAGCGGTTTTTATACAAGCGCGTGTGTTTGTGTGTGTGCGGTATCACAGGTATTTCCCAGTATCCTCCACCCAGGAGATGCTGGAGGAATGGCGGCCATTGCTGTGTCCGTTCGACCTCACCATGCAGAAGGGCATCAGCTACTTTGAGCTGTTCCTCCCCACCATCCTTCATCCAGAGCAGCACCACCAAGGGTTCAAGTGAGTACCCCTACCCAGTATGTATGTACTTCACCCCCACACATATCTATAGCTACACCTTAATCCAGATCTATAACAATGTACCCTTACATGAATCTATAATGCTGCAACCTCAAACAAATCTATAATATGACACCTTTACCCAAATCTATAATACTATACCCTTTCCCAAACGTATAATACTACACTCTTACGTAAGTCTATAATAATTCACCCAAATCATCCAAATCACTACTATTACAGCTGCAGTCAAAACAATAATCCTGCACACGCTCTCTGTCACTGTGGTGAGTGGTGACACTGCTCGTTTCTGGGGTGTGTCGGTGATGCTGTGTGTTTATGAGGATGCACTGATAACGTCGTGTGTTACTGTTATGTAGTCGTGATGCTGTGTGATTTGTGAGGTGTAATGGTGACGATGAGCATTACATTTGTGTCACTGTGTTACTGTTATGTAATAGTGAAACGGTAAGTTACTGTCGTGTAACAGTGACATTGTGTGTTAATGACAGGCGTAGTGAAATCTTGTTGACTATATTGATGGATGTTTAGCTAGTGAATAATGGCAAATTGAGGGGGATACCTGTTTTAGCCCTGAGCAATGAATTTAATGTTAGCTAACGTTAGCGTGCCCCCCTTAAAGGGTAAACAAGGATAAAGGTTATGTTGGCTATGTACCTGAATGTGCTTTTTGAGCTTTGATGGCGAAGTCTGTCCTGCAGTTTCTAAGTGTATCAACTGATGCACTCACATTAGCAATAGAAATTAGTCCCTCCTTTCCCAAGCAAGTAGCAAGGCGGAAGACCGCATATACAATCCGGCACCTGTTTGTGTACATGTGCACCAGTAATGTCCCATCACAGCAGTGTTTAAAATAGCCTGCGGGTGGTGTTAATTCTGCAACCATTTGATTGGTGACCATAAGATAAAAAAAAAAATCCTGATCGTGCAAAATGAAACAAGTAACGACAGTTGTCAAGTGAAATGTATCAGAGTAAAAGCGTATCTTCTCTGTACAGATGTAGTCGGTACAGTCACTCAAAGTGGTTTTACTTTGTCTGAGTACAGATCCGCCAATAAATGACTTAAGTACTGTAACAAAGTAATGTTACTTAGTTATTTGCCACCCCTGGTTAATGCCGTGTATGCGTGATGCGGTGTGTTATTGGAACGTAACGATGACATCGTCTGTGTTTCAGGTTGTGGTTTGAGGAGCTGATGGAACTGTGGGTTTCTGTGCAAAACCTACCCGCATGGGAGGGGGTGAGTCACACTGTGACGCTGTAAATGAGCACTTTACATGACCGCTGATGTCCGGCCCTGCCTAAAAATACAGGCCTTCATAATCACCCTCTAATCCTTCAGTGAGCCCAATGCTAGCATGACATCATCTTTAACAAGTTTTCGCCATTTATAAACGGAAAATTTCATGCGAGAAAGAAAACAAAGATTTTTCCCATTTCCCCTCCACACAAACATCTTTAGGTGGAATTTTGGTGTCTATTTCATATTTGCGTACTTCATATTTGTATAAAAATCTTCTAAATAAACAGTTATTTAGAAGAGTTTTATCAGTTGCCAGTCTCTGGCCTGTATATGCTTCTGATTAGACTTTGTTATGTTTTTTAACATATTTTAAGATTACCATGTTTAGATCAAACATAATCTTGATTTGGAAGTAAAATGGACAAAATGGCAACTTTGGCACAATGAACTGTACAGTTTTTACCAAAAATACTTCATCCTAAGACATTTCTATGTGGGGAATTTTAAAAAAAAATGTGAAAATGTGACACTCTTTTTCATACAGAAAAGTGAGATGTTTTTTGTAGTGGAGGTACTGGAAAAGCATGCTTGGAGATGTGTGCTGTTGTAGGTTTATACAGAGAGACTGAAATACAGAGGAGCAGAACATTTCTTATGAGTAAACTGACCCTCTGACCTTTTAACCTTTTGACCTTTCAGACTCTTGTGAACCTGTTTGCTCGCCTGGCCAACGACAACATCGGATACATTGACTGGGACCCTTATATCCCCAAGGTGTGTCACTGTTTGAAACTCCGCAAACACTGTGTGTGTGTGTGTGTGAGCATGTATGGATGTGTTTGTGAGAGAGAGAGGGAGTGTATGAATGCGTACATATGCCTAACATTACTGTATTGACATGGCATATGTCATCCTGGAGTATATGTACATGCATAAATGTATGTGTGCATTTTGTTAACGCAATGTCTTTGGTTCACATGTGAATTTCAGATATTCACCAGGTTCCTGCGCAGTTTAAACCTACCAGTGGGCACCAGTCAGGTGCTGGTCCCCAGATACCTGACCAACGCCTATGACATCGGCCATGTGGTGCTCTGGATCTCCTCCATGCTGGTCAGTCTCACCGCAGTGACTGGGGTCGACGTTCCCAAATAAGGCCTGTTGTGATCCATCCAGTTACAATATCGCTCTGTCCTTATTCTCTGAATAACTGAGCATGGGCGTAGCTACTCAACACTAATTGGCTCTGATGGTAATGGTATTTGTCACGAGTGGGCCCGACACTTGTCACATGGCAGGTGCAACCCTTAGCTATGTCATTAGCTAGCTATGACCTCACCCCACAGTAATGGCATAAACTTGACCTTGCCTGCTAAGTGGTATGGTTGAGTTAAATTGGGCCAGGATTTCCTTGGTTACTGCTGCGCTGGGTTCTGTCAATAATGCACAGTACCCATAGGCCGCCAGCTGTCGTAAGGAGATACAGCGGTCCTAATGGGTGTGAATGCCCATCTCAATTTGGGAAGGAGAAGTGGGTGGGTGGGGGGGGGGGTACAGAAGATATCTGACCTTTGACCCCTGACACCATTGTTGTTTCTGTGACAGGGTGGACCCAGCAAGCAGGCCCAGAAACAGCTCAGCAGTCTGTTTAAGAGCATCACCACTTTCTTCCACCCCTCCAACAATGGCCGCTGGCTGGTAAGTCCTTTATTACCTACTGTTTCCTGCTTCCTGTGGGTGGTATGTGGTCTGGCAGTTCACAATAATATCATCATAGTCAGGGAATGTGCACTGAATTGTGGGATATTGGAGGAACCAGACTAGGCCAAATTACACAAAAAATATTTAAGAGGTGCTATATTTTTAAGGGTGGAGAATATATTTGCATGTTTGTGATCGTAGCCAACTCATAGTTCATTTATGTATGGTTAACATATTATTGAAATGTTGTGACATTAAGAAAATGTAACATAAAGTCAATTTAATGCTCTAAAACTAGAGGAAGTATAACCGCACGCACACAGATAAACTGGACTAGCAGCAGATCAACTTTCAACTTTAACTTTCTAATTTCTGGTTCCTGAAGGGCAATTCATTCGGAATGTTGAAAGGTGGCTAGAAATCATTTTGGGATTAAAGCTTCGTCTGGTCATCGTTAGCATAATGGTAAAGCAAACATAGCCATCTGAATTTCATTCAGTGCTAAGGACCACACACCTTTGACTGTTGTAATGTTGACCAATATGTCAGCATGCTATGGTATGTGTTTATGCATCAATCTGACTGTTGAGGTTTAAAAAGCAATGGAATCATGGAGAATCTTGTCAGTGATCTACTGAACTGAACAAGGTTGTAAACAACTCCATGAACATCCAGGCTCCTTCTGGGGTTAGGCTGGTTGGTATGTAGTTGTAGTCTGGTGAGAGTCAGGCTGGTTGGTATGTAGTTGTAGTCTGGTGAGAGTCAGGCTGGTTGGTATGTAGTTGTAGTCTGGTGAGAGTCAGGCTGGTTGGTATGTAGTTGTAGTCTGGTGGGAGTCAGGCTGGTTGGTATGTAGTTGTAGTCTGGTGAGAGTCAGGCTGGTTGGTATGTAGTTGTAGTCTGGTGAGAGTCAGGCTGGTTGGTATGTAGTTGTAGTCTGGTGAGAGTCAGGCTGGTTGGTATGTAGTTGTAGTCTGGTGAGAGTCAGGCTGGTTGGTATGTAGTTGTAGTCTGGTGAGAGTCAGGCTGGTTGGTATGTAGTTTTAGTGTGGTGGGAGTCAGGCTGGTTGGTATGTAGTTGTAGTCTGGTGAGAGTCAGGCTGGTTGGTATGTAGTTGTAGTCTGGTGAGAGTCAGGCTGGTTGGTATATAGTTTTAGTGTGGTGGGAGTCAGGCTGGTTGGTATGTAGTTTTAGTGTGTTGGGAGTCAGGCTGGTTGGTATGTAGTTGTAGTCTGGTGGGAGTCAGGCTGGTTGGTATGTAGTTTTAGTCTGGTGAGAGTCAGGCTGGTTGGTATGTAGTTGTAGTCTGGTGGGAGTCAGGCTGGTTGGTATGTAGTTTTAGTGTGGTGGGAGTCAGGCTGGTTGGTATGTAGTTTTAGTGTGGTGGGAGTCAGGCTGGTTGGTATGTAGTTGTAGTCTGGTGGGAGTCAGGCTGGTTGGTATGTTGTTTTAGCGTGGTGGGAGTCAGGCTGGTTGGTATGTAGTTGTAGTGTGTTGGGAGTCAGGCTGGTTGGTATGTAGTTATAGTCTGGTGGGAGTCAGGCTGGTTGGTATGTAGTTTTAGTGTGTTGGGAGTCAGGCTGGTTGGTATGTAGTTGTAGTCTGGTGAGAGTCAGGCTGGTTGGTATGTAGTTTTAGTGTGTTGGGAGTCAGGCTGGTTGGTATGTAGTTGTAGTCTGGTGGGAGTTAGGCTGGTTGGTATGTAGTTGTAGTCTGGTGAGAGTCAGGCTGGTTGGTATGTAGTTGTAGTCTGGTGAGAGTCAGGCTGGTTGGTATGTAGTTGTAGTCTGGTGAGAGTCAGGCTGGTTGGTATGTAGTTGTAGTCTGGTGGGAGTCAGGCTGGTTGGTATGTAGTTTTAGTGTGTTGGGAGTCAGGCTGGTTGGTATGTAGTTGTAGTCTGGTGAGCGTCAGGCTGATTTTTGTGTACAGTTCTATGAATGCCACAGTGACAGCAGTTGTCCCCCCCTCCTTAGGCGCTAGCTGTGCTATAAACAGTTACACAGCTGTGCATGGCATGTCCTGCCCTGTCCTCCTCTAATGGTTTAACCTGAGTGCTCTTACTGTTTTAATGTAGTGGTGCTCCTAAACCCACAGCAGCAAAGAGCTTTTCCTGTTTTAAAGGCATGGAGCCCCAAAGCTCACAAGTATTGTGATGGCAGAATGAGGAGGAAATGGCCTTGGAACTGTCAAAATAATCATGGTAGAAATAACAGTTATTATAACAATTTAGATCAGGTCATGTGCTAGATAATAATTTATTTATCAACTCATTGGCTGAGAAGGGTAAGGAGGGATATATTTAGCCATTTTTACTGTGGGATGATTAGATGGACAGATTTACAGCGCCATGTTGAGAAGTAGGCCAGGGATACCAGTCTGTCGGCTATTGTCTCTGTCGTTATTGTCATGGGATCCTCAGTGTAGCCTAAGCACAGCGTCTGATTCTCTGTGTCGATGTATTATCTAAGAGGTTGCATCTCCCACAGCACAGTGTCCCAATCTCCCAAGGAAAACAAGGACAATGGTAGAAGTTGTGTCAGCCCACCAGTAGGGGGCAGTGTTCAAAGCAGGCAGTAGAAACCCAAAGCCTTATATCAGTGGTGTGGATGCTGTGCTGCTCATTAAAACGTGACTGTCACTTCTCCAAATGGCCCCCCTGGGTCTGTCAGTCTACCAGTGTAATGAGCAGTTTACAGTTGTGAGAAATAAAGTTTGGTAGAGGATGTCACACATACTCGGAGGGCTAGGTCAGTTAGCCTCCACTAGTTAAAGTAACCATGGTTCTGGTTCTTTTAAAGCTTTGAAATTACTAATTTAAAGCAATTGATGACTATTCATTGAAGTCTCACAGCCGTAAACACAATGTCTTTCTAACTGTGTCTGTCCATCTGTCCGTGTGTCCAGATGAAGCTGATGAAGCTCCTGCAGCGTCTCCCGGCCACTGTGGTGCGGCGGCTGCACCGCGAGCGCTACCAGAAGGCCACCTGGCTACCGGCCGTGCCGGACAGCCACCGGATGACGGAGCAGGACATCACCGAGTTCGTGGAGAGCATGATGCAGCCCGTTCTGCTCGCCATGTTCAGCAAGACGGGCAGCCTGGATGCCGCCCAGGCCCTGCAGAACCTGGCCCTCATGCGGCCCGAGCTGGTCATCCCGCCCGTCCTGGAGAGGTGAGTGGGAGGGGCCGAGAACGGGCAGGGAAAGACTGGGGCTCTGTGCACACTGCATGCTGGGACAGAATATGGCAAACAGGAAAGGCTGGAGTTGGCAGGGCTTCATTAACTTAAGAATTTAGTACATGGAAAACTGTTCTGGTGGTGCAAAAAGACTAAGACAGCAAGTGATTGGTTGAGGTAGTTTTTTTTCCAGAAATCATCACAAGTCACTGAAATTGCATGTGTTAAAAATTGCTAAGATTTTAACATGCATTAGGGACTTCAGTGAATGTAGGTATGTGCTTTGCTATGTCTGGCCATTAATGTTTATTTGATAGGGACAGACACATGGAAACATAATTATAAGACAAAAATCCACTGCAATGTATCATAACAATCACAACGTATGCTGAGATCAAAAGTTTGTCTGTAGATGGGATTTTTAGTCGCACATTTTATAATTTTACATGATAGTTACAGAGTACAAGTAGTACAGTACAGCGTTATTAAAACTGAATAAAAATTTGATATCAAAGAAGAGGGAGAAGGGAAAAAAGCGAGAAAAGCCAAGCAATACATGATCACATATGAATACATAACTGAGTATGTTTTGAAATTTACTTGGCTGGGCATAGCTGAGGTGGGTAGAAATGGTAGAATCATGGTCTTTTAATGGATGCTTTTTTGCAGGACGTACCCCGCGATGGAGACGCTCACAGAACCACACCAGTTGACAGCCACACTGAGCTGCATGATTGGGGTGGCCCGCAGTCTGGTCCGTGGGGGACGCCAGTTCCCAGAGGGTCCAACACACATGCTGCCCCTGCTGATGAGGGCTCTGCCGGGGGTTGACCCCAACGATTTCAGCAAGTGCATGGTGCGTACTCCATGACCTCAGTTACGCTTGAAAATAATGGTGAATACAGGGTTGAAGTGTGTTTTTTGAGTGTGTGTTTCACGCACTGTTGGGTTAATGAAACACTGTATTTTACACCTTTGCACTCTATTCTATTGCAGATCACATTCCAGTTCATCGCCACGTTTACAACTCTGGTGCCTTTGGTTGACTGTTCATCTGCCCTACATGAAAGAGACGACCTGACAGAGGTGTGTGTGTATGTGTGTTTGCATGCGTGTGTGTATGCGCAAATGTGCGTGTGTGTGTACACGTACATGTGTGCGTACGTGTGTTTGCATGCGTGTGTGTATGCGCAAATGTGCGTGTGTGTGTACATGTACATGTTTGTGTACGTGTGCAGGCATATGTATGTACGCATATGAGTGTGTGAGCATGTGTGTGTTCGTGCATGTTTTTCTGTTTGTATGTGCCTGTTTTTGTCTGGGTATGGATGTGTTTTTATATTATATGTTATGTGTGATATACTGTAGGTAATGTAAATATGTGATCGTATGTTTTTGGGTTTTACCCTCTCAGGTGGAGCAGGAGCTGTGCTCCGCCTCTGCAGAGTTTGAGGACTTTGTGCTGCAGTTCATTGACAGGTATAGCATGGGTGGGAAGCTAGTGCACATGTAGATATGTGTGAGCAGTTACAACTGTGTGTGTGTGTGTGTGTGTGTGTGTGTGTGAATGTGTGTTTGTGAGTGTGAGATGCTGATGTGTGTGTGTGTTTGTGAGTGTGAGATACTGATGTGTGTGTGTGTGTGAATGTGTGTTTGTGAGTGTGAGATGCTGATGTGTGTGTGTGTTTGTGAGTGTGAGATGCTGATGTGTGTGTGTGTTTGTGAGTGTGAGATACTGTGTGACTGTCCATGCATGTGTGTTTGTATGTGTGAGAAAGTAAATAGTGGTTTTGTTGAATAACTGAGGTTCTGTGTGTGTGTGTATGTGTCTGTACCTGCAGGTGCTTTGCGCTTATTGACAGCAGCACGTTGGAACACACTCGTGAGGAGATGGAGGTCGAGAAGATGACCCACCTGGAGAGTCTCGTGGAACTGGGCCTGTCCTCCACGTTCAGCACCATCCTGACCCAGTGCTCCATGGACATTTTCAAGGTGCTGTGCACACAGACACACACACACCCATGCACACACGCACGAATGAGCACACATGCACACACACACATGCATATTGTGTAGGTACACTTTCCTGACCCCTCAATTTAAAATTATAACTAGTCACGTCACCTGTAGCCATATAGCAATCTGTAGTACCTCATTCAGCTGGTTGGAGAACAGCACTTAAGACCTGTTTTTCCTCATTTTTGCTGTGTTGTTCACCCACAGGTGGCGCTGGAGAAGGTCTTTAACTTCGCCACAGCCAACATCTTTGAGACGCATGTGGCTGGAAGGATGGTGGCGGACATGTGCAGAGCTACCGCTAAGGTGAGTGCCCCCTGCTGGCCGCAAGCGCGGAGCGGGGGATGAACCTGCACTGTTACGTTTTCAGATTTCGGAACCCAGCAGGGTCATTACAACCCTGTGTGTTTTGAGGGCTCAGCTGAGCCATTAGTCTTCAGAACCCAACAGGTGTGTTGTTGTCAGAAGAATCCAGCGGAACATTCATAAGTCAGTACAGCTGTTTGTGGGGTGTTGTGGGTCCATATGACCTTGCAGAAGTGGGTGTGTCTGGATTGGCTATGAGACGAGCAGCTGATCCATGTCTCTGTGCATCTCCTACAGTGTCACCCTGCGGAGTCGCTGAAGGTGTTTGTGCCCCACTGCTGCAGCGTGATCACGCACATCACTGCCAGTAAGTGTGTGAGTGTGTGTGAGTGTGTGTCTGTGTGTGTATGAGTGTGTGTCTGTGTGATTGTGTGTGTGTGTTTGTATGAGTATGAGTGTGTGTGTGTGTGTGTGTGCTGGTGTGCGAGACAGAGAGATGCTAATTTGTGTGTGTGTGTGTGTGTGAATGTGTGTTTGTGAGTGTGAGATACTGATGTGTGTGTGTGTGTGTGTGTGTGAGATACTGATGTGTGTGTGTGTGTGTGAGTGTGAGATGCTGATGTGTGTGTGTGTGTGTGTGTGTGAGATACTGATGTGTGTATGTGTGTGTATGTGTGTTTGTGAGTGTGAGATACTGCTGTGTGTGTGTGTGTGTGTGTGTTTGCAGTATGTTTAATGCTGATGAGTGTGTACGTTCCACAGATGAGGAGATTCTGACTGAAGAGGAACTGGATAAGGACCTGCTGTGGAACCTGCAGCTGTTGTCAGAGGTGAGGTCATAGGTCACAGGTCATCGGTCATAGTTGAGTACGGCTGCAAGTTTCATTAGCGTACTGATAAACACCACTGTACACAGTGAAAGTTAGAATGGTGAGCTGCTTTGTGCTGGAGTGCTGCTCTGTTATGCTGTAGGTATGTTTGAGTAGATACTTTCAGGAGTATGCTGGCTCTCTCTAATTCTAAACTGGGTTGCATACTTTAATGGCCTCTCATTCTTCCCCTCCTGGCCATCTCCATTCATCCTTTATGACTGTCTCCTTTCTCTCCGCTCCTCCATCTCTCTCCTTCTCCCTTTCTCCATCTCTCTCTCTCTCTCCCTCCTCCCATCTCTTCATCACTTTTTCTCTCTCCCTCAATTCACACTCACTTTTAATCTTCCTCATTCAAAACCTTTCCCTTTCCCTTGTCCCTGACTCCCTGACTTCCTGTCCATCTCTCCCCATCTCTTTAACTCTCTCTTTCTCTCCTCTTCCTCCTTTCTCTTTCTCTCTCTCTCTCCAGGTGAGTCGCGTGGACGGGGAGAAGCTGTTGCCGTACGGACCCCAGCTGGTGGAGGTCTTGCAGCAGACCTTGCATGTGCAGTGCAAGCAGGGCTACAGCCTAGCCTGCAACCTCCTGCACCACGTCCTGCGCTCCACCGCCCTCACCTACCCCACCGAGTACTGCAGCGTGCCGGGGGGTTTCGAGCGCCCCCTGCAGGAGTACCTGCCCATCAAGGTACTGCACCATATACCGCATACCATCACACGGACACCACTGGACTATCAATCAATCAATCAATCAATCAATTAATCATTCAATCAATCAACCAATCAATCAATTCTATGTTATCACATGCACTGTTACAAAATGTTCATTTTCCAGCTTTGTCAAGCTGGGCAACATGGTTAGAATAGAATAGGACAGAATAGAATAGAACAGAAGCAGTGAAGACAAAGTAGTTAACAATAACATATAAGTGCAATAAGTTATTCGTTTAAAAAAAAGCACAAAGCAGCAATGCATGATTGAACTATAATAAATGAGAATGTGCAACCGGGGAAAAAGAAACATCTGAGAATATACTGTATTTACAATGGGTGTTGAGGCGTGGAAGTGTGTGTAAATCGGTGCTGCCAGGAGCACTGTTTTTTTTTGCCATGAGGAGGTTCCTTTAGCACATCCCGCTGAAGGGTTGTCACTAAAATGTCCTTCCCCGTCGAATTTTCAACACAAGCAACATCCGGCAATGTGACATGACATTAGCAGATGTGTCATGCGACATGGAACACTTAGTCAGGGCTTTCGTGAATAGGATCTTTTCCGTTAAGGTTACATAACCACTAGTCTCCTACCGAAATCCCTGCCCCGCCCCACAAACAGATTGACCGGGTGACCCAGAATTGAGTCTAATCCAATGAAATCTCCTCCTTGGTAGCTCTCTGTGGGGCCTGTGGCTCGATACATGGGGATTGGGGTGAGGTAGCGTGGGGGGGGGGGTGGGGGGGGGGGGGGGGGGGCCGGTGTTGTCGGTGGCGGAATGAAAGCAGATTTGCGCGAGCTGCACACTGACGTCTCCTAAACCTCCTGTCATGTACCTGTAATCTGGGTTTAGGGATACAGCGTGTTGTGTACGTATGACCTTGAGCTAAACACTGCCCCCTGGAGGTGGGCCTCATTTCACTAACACAAAGGAGGACAGATACATTTCCCCAGCAATGAGAGATTCACACACAATTTTTCCCTAATCGGAGAAATGCAAACACACATTTCACCAGCACTGAGAGACTCACGCATGCTTTTTCCCTGTAATGTCACACACATTTTGCATTAAATGTGGTGAGTTCACCAAAGAAAAGTTTCCAAGAAATCAGAAAAAGCACAAAAACTAGTAAGTTTAACTGGCAACATTAAGTAAATTGAACATTTAGTAAATTGAAAGTCAGATAAGCTACAACAATACAATGACAACATGACACATTTTATTAAGCCATGCCTGTTCTATTGATGATTATCCAAATTCTGATAAATGTGCAAAACCGTTTCATTCTTATCCATTGTTATTACACAGTTAAATTATCTTTGTAACATTATTATAACATAGTAATTAGCTATGGTTGCACCCATTCTAAACAATCTAAATGTTGCTATTTCTATACTAATGGGTAATTTCTGAATTCACAGTTCCCCTGGTCATTAGACCTCTTATAGTATTTCAGCTAATATGACCCCCTGCAACACTTAGCCCATTTTAAAAATGTGGGACTTATTTTAATTTGAATATGAATATGAAAATGTAGGTATACCACATTATTATATTTAATGTATATGCCTACAGTAAGGTCAAAGGTGATAGAATTCATAATTCTTTGCTAATTAAATGCAAAGTTTGTTTTGCAAATGTTTTGTGCATTATTGATAAGTTTGATGAATACCTGATTCACTTTGTCCGGATGTTAATCTCACCTCACTCTTACCTGTTTCTCTCTGTTTTCTGGTGTTCATCTCACCTCACTCTTACCTGTTTCTCTCTGTTTTCTGATGTTCATCTCACCTCACTCTTACCTGTTTCTCTCTGTTTTCTGGTGTTCATCTCACCTCACTCTTACCTGTTTCTCTCTGTTTTCTGATGTTAATCTCACCTCACTCTTACCTGTTTCTCTCTGTTTTCTGATGTTCATCTCACCTCACTCTTACCTGTTTCTCTCTGTTTTCTGGTGTTCATCTCACCTCACTCTTACCTGTTTCTCTCTGTTTTCTGGTGTTCATCTCACCTCACTCTTACCTGTTTCTCTCTGTTTTCTGGTGTTAATCTCACCCCACTCTTACCTGTTTCTCTCTGTTTTCTGGTGTTAATCTCACCTCACTCTTACCTGTTTCTCTCTGTTTTCTGATGTTCATCTCACCTCACTCTTACCTGTTTCTCTCTGTTTTCTGATGTTCATCTCACCTCACTCTTACCTGTTTCTCTCTGTTTTCTGATGTTCATCTCACCTCACTCTTACCTGTTTCTCTCTGTTTTCTGGTGTTCATCTCACCTCACTCTTACCTGTTTCTCTCTGTTTTCTGGTGTTCATCTCACCTCACTCTTACCTGTTTCTCTCTGTTTTCTGGTGTTAATCTCACCCCACTCTTACCTGTTTCTCTCTGTTTTCTGGTGTTAATCTCACCTCACTCTTACCTGTTTCTCTCTGTTTTCTGATGTTCATCTCACCTCACTCTTACCTGTTTCTCTCTGTTTTCTGATGTTCATCTCACCTCACTCTTACCTGTTTCTCTCTGTTTTCTGATGTTCATCTCACCTCACTCTTACCTGTTTCTCTCTGTTTTCTGGTGTTCATCTCACCTCACTCTTACCTGTTTCTCCTTGTTTTCTGGTGTTAATCTCACCCCACTCTTACCTGTTTCTCTCTGTTTTCTGATGTTCATCTCACCTCACTCTTACCTGTTTCTCTCTGTTTTCTGATGTTCATCTCACCTCACTCTTACCTGTTTCTCTCTGTTTTCTGATGTTCATCTCACCTCACTCTTACCTGTTTCTCCTTGTTTTCTGGTGTTAATCTCACCCCACTCTTACCTGTTTCTCTCTGTGTTGTGTAGGACTGGGGTCGTCACGGGGACCTGAGGAACCTGCAGGTGCAGTGGCATGTGCCCAGTGCAGAGGAGATGGAGTTTGTCTTTTACCTCCTGGACCTGCTGCTGAAGCCCGAACTCCTGCGTCTGCAGAGACATGCCCGGGGAGAGGAGGATATGAGCAGGTTAGACAAAGAGAGGAGGGTAAGAGCAGGTTAGACAAAGAGAGGAGGGTATGAGCAGGTTAGACATTGAGAGGAGGGTACGAGCAGGTTGGACAGAGAGGCGGGTAAGAGCAGGTTAGACAAAGAGAGGAGGAAAGGAACAGGTTAGAGAGATGGGGGTATGAGCAGGTTAGAGGGAGAGGAGGATATGAGCAGGTCAGACAAAGAGAGGAGGGTATGGGCAGGTTGGAGAGATGGGGGTATGAGCAGGTTAGAGGGAGAGGAGGGTACGAGCAGGTTAGTGGGAGGGAGAAGGCTATAAGCAGGAAAGAGACAGAGAGGAGGGTATGAGCATGTTGGAGAGAGACAAAGACATGAGCAGATTTGAGTGAGTTAGAGAGAGTTTATGAGCAGGTTAGCAAAAAAAAGGTTCGTGAGAGGGGGATATGAGGATGTATGAGCAGAGAGAGGAGGGAATAATGTCAGAGAGGGAAGTATATGCTCTGTGCTTCCCTTAGTTCTACATTATAATTGTGTTTCAGTTTTTACATCTGTCATTTCAGGGGCATGGTAGTTTTATATTGTATATTGATGTCCTACACAGGAGTTTTATATTGTATATTGATGTACTACACAGTAGTTTTATATTGTATGTTGATGTACTACACAGTAGTTTTATATTGTATGTTGATATACTACACAGTAGTTTTATATTGTATATTGATGTACTACACAGTAGTTTTATATTGTATATTGATGTACTACACAGTAGTTTTATATTGTATACTCATGTCCTACACAGTAGTTTTATATTGTATGTAGATGTCCTACACAGTAGTTTTATATTGTATATTGTTATGTACTACACAGTAGTTTTATATTGTATATTGTTGTATTACACAGTAGTTTTATATTGATTATTGATGTACTACACAGTAGTTTTATATTGTATGTTGATGTACTACACGGTAGTTTTATATTGTATATTGTTGTGTGCTCTCTGCCATCAGGGATGACGTTCTGCAGAGTCTGGCCATCGTGCAGCACTGCCTGCTGGGAGCCGGGAGCATGCTACCGCCCCTGGAGGGACAGCGGGTGACCGGCCTGTGAGTCCTGCACCGCACCTGGCCTTACCTGTGCTTACTCCCTGCTCATTACACTTACCTGACTGCATTACCACCCATCTATGTCCTTACCTGATCTATCTGTACATAGATCTGTGTTCACTGTCTCAGTGCTTATCTTTACCTGCCTCTATACTCATCTGTCTGTACATACCTTTCTGAGCACTTACCACCTGTCGATACACACCTGTTGATATCACCTGGCTGTATATGTCACCTCTGTGTATATCATCACCTCACACACATTTTTGTACATCCACCTTTCTGCATTCTTCAGGTTACACATACCTGGCCTCTGAGTGCGCCTGTGTGTGCATGTGTGTGAGAGTTTGTGTTGTAATTTGCTTTTGTCTCCTGCAGGGTCAGCAGTATGGTGAGTCTAGAGGAAACCAAACTCTATGTGGGCATGGAATACGGTAAGGCCTGTCTCATTGTACTGACCCCATAGGTGAAGCCTGTCTCATTAAACTCTCGCTCTATCGATGACACCGGTCTCATTTTACTAACTCTTTCTGATCTGGCCTGCAGACAGAAGCAGAGAGAACTACAGAGAGACCGTCTGCACTGTGATGAGAGAGTTATTACGTGAGTATGCCATAGTCAGTCCCTTCAGCTCCTATTCAGTCTACCCAAGCCGTTCTCTTCCCATTCATTTCCTACCTATATCCAGATCTACTATATAACCTGTCACATCTATGCCCTATTGACATACCCTCTCAAGCTCCTCCGACCTTTCACCCAGACCAGAGTCTTGTCTGTCTCATTCGACCCTCGAACCCTTCTCACTTCCAGCTCACTCCAAAACAATCTACCCTCACCCCATCTCTTCATACCCCACCCATAGAACCGTGATGTTATTACCGGTATCCCATAGAAGATGTGTCCTCCGTTTCTGCCCCGCCCACACAGCCATGATGTAATCAGCCGCACCCACCCACCCATCGCCTCTCTCTCTCCTCAGATTACATTCTGGAACATTCTGAGGATGACACAAAGTCACTCTTCTCCATTATCAAGGTGTGTAGTCAAAAGACCGGCATGTTAGTTTTAGGGAATAATGGGTAGTTTTTGAGAGTTTGCAGCTTCTAAAAAGAAGAACTTTGAAATTATACGTATATATTTATGCTTGTAGAGCAAACCACGGAATACAAAAAATTTTGAAAATGGCTGCAATATAATGACTGAAACTGTGTGTGTGTCTGTGTTTGTGTGTCCGTTTCCTCAGATTATCAGTGACCTGCTACACTTCAAAGGTTCCCACAAACCTGAGTTCGACTCGCGCTGGAAGAGCTTCAACCTTGTGAAGAAGTCCATGGAGAACCGGGTCAGTCTCCAGCAGGCTTCTGCAGACCGGCCTCACTGTCGGTTCTGCTCAGTGGTGCGGGGTGTGCAGGAGCCAGCGGCAATCAGGCCGTTTGAGCACAGGAGGCCAGAAGTCTGACTTCCTGCCTCCTGTGTTTTTGGTCATAAGTGTTAAATTGTGGCAATGGCAGCTTATAATATTGGTAGCAACGGAGATGCTTTACACCACTCAGAATGCTTGCTCTAAAGGACTAATGCTTACACTAAGGAGGCAGATGATTGGATAAGATCCATGCACAGTCAGAGATGATGCAAGCACTGAGGCCTTTGTTACACTGATTTTAGGAGTCATGTGACATAGAAGGGGCGTTATACTGGCGTTATACTGGTGTTAGAACATGTACATAAACCCTCATTGCACTAGTTTTCACTGTTGTTGGATGCATTGTTTAGGTCTTTGTTGTACTTTTTCAGTGTTGCTGTCAGGGTGTGTGATTGTGTGTGTGATGGTGTCAGTGTGTGTGATTGTGTGTGTGTGATGGTGTCAGTGTGTGTGATTGTGTGTGTGTGTTGGTGTCAGAGTGTGTGATTGTGTGTGTGTGTGTGAGGGTGTGTGTG
>JAFBMS010001111.1:0-47729 GCA_019788955.1 Albula glossodonta | reverse complement strand
ACACTGCCACAGACCAAGAAGGAAAACTGAAGTGTTGCCAGTCCAAGAATTAAAAATCATTACAACATGACAGCGTTTCTGAGCCAAAGACAAAACTAAGTTTACTTAGTCCCAACAAGCTTGGAAACTTGGATCTTGCATCCGTACACACTTTTGCAGTTGTTGGAGTGTACTGACAGCGAAAACCTTTTCCTTCCCTCACTTTAAGTTTTTTGGCTTTCTTGACTCATGTGCAGCACAGGAGCGAATGCACGCGTTTCGTGAGCACCTTAGAAACTCGCAAGTGCCATATCGCGTTTTGAACAACATTTCCTTTCATCGGTGTAATGTTTGTCATCGCACAGGCTGGGAAGTGTACGAAGAAGCAGAAACTGAAAATGTTGACTTTTGTTGAATGCTTTACACACGCATGTAGTTGGGAAAGTGTTTGCGAGGTGCGATCCAGCCTGTAATGTCAGAGTGAACATTCAGTCACTGCGAGAGTTCCTTTCATTGCAGAGAGCTGTACTGCTCTCACAATGAAGGGAACCAGGAACCCTACACTGCCACAGACCAAGAAGGAAAACTGAAGTGTTGCCAGTCCAAGAATTAAAAATCATTACTACATGACAGTGTTTCTGAGCCAAAGACAAAACTAAGTTTTCTTAGTCCCAACAAGCTTGGAAACTTGGATCTTTCATCCGTACACACTTTTGCAGTTGTTGGAGTGTACTGACAGCGAAAACCTTTTCCTTCACTCACTTAAGTTTTTTGGCTTTCTTGACTCATGTGCAGCACAGGAGCGAATGAACGCGTTTCGTGAGCACCTTAGAAACTCGCAAGTGCCATATCGCGTTTTGAACAACATTTCCTTTCATCTGTGTAATGTTTGTCATCGCACAGGCTGGGAAGTGTACGAAGAAGCAGAAACTGAAAATGTTGACTTTTGTTGACTGCTTGACACACGCATGTAGTTGGTAAAGTGTTTGCGAGGTGCGATCCAGCCTGTAATGTCAGAGTGAACATTCAGTCACTGCGAGAGTTCCTTTCATTGCAGAGAGCTGTACTGCTCTCACAATGAAGGGAACCAGGAACCCTACACTGCCACAGACCAAGAAGGAAAACTGAAGTGTTGCCAGTCCAAGAATTAAAAATCATTACAACATGACAGCGTTTCTGAGCCAAAGACAAAACTAAGTTTTCTTAGTCCCAACAAGCTTGGAAACTTGGATCTTGCATCCGTACACACTTTTGCAGTTGTTGGAGTGTACTGACAGCGAAAACCTTTTCCTTCACTCACTTTAAGTTTTTTGGCTTTCTTGACTCATGTGCAGCACAGGAGCGAATGAACGCGTTTCGTGAGCACCTTAGAAACTCGCAAGTGACATATCGCGTTTTGAACAACATTTCCTTTCATCGGTGTAATGTTTGTCATCGCACAGGCTGGGAAGTGTACGAAGAAGCAGAAACTGAAAATGTTGACTTTTGTTGAATGCTTTACACACGCATGTAGTTGGTAAAGTGTTTGCGAGGTGCGATCCAGCCTGTAATGTCAGAGTGAACATTCAGTCACTGCGAGAGTTCCTTTCATTGCAGAGAGCTGTACTGCTCTCACAATGAAGGGAACCAGGAACCCTACACTGCCACAGACCAAGAAGGAAAACTGAAGTGTTGCCAGTCCAAGAATTAAAAATCATTACAACATGACAGCGTTTCTGAGCCAAAGACAAAACTAAGTTTTCTTAGTCCCAACAAGCTTGGAAACTTGGATCTTGCATCCGTACACACTTTTGCAGTTGTTGGAGTGTACTGACAGCGAAAACCTTTTCCTTCACTCACTTTAAGTTTTTTGGCTTTCTTGACTCATGTGCAGCACAGGAGCGAATGAACGCGTTTCGTGAGCACCTTAGAAACTCGCAAGTGCCATATCGCGTTTTGAACAACATTTCCTTTCATCGGTGTAATGTTTGTCATCGCACAGGCTGGGAAGTGTACGAAGAAGCAGAAACTGAAAATGTTGACTTTTGTTGAATGCTTTACACACGCATGTAGTTGGTAAAGTGTTTGCGAGGTGCGATCCAGCCTGTAATGTCAGAGTGAACATTCAGTCACTGCGAGAGTTCCTTTCATTGCAGAGAGCTGTACTGCTCTCACAATGAAGGGAACCAGGAACCCTACACTGCCACAGACCAAGAAGGAAAACTGAAGTGTTGCCAGTCCAAGAATTAAAAATCATTACTACATGACAGTGTTTCTGAGCCAAAGACAAAACTAAGTTTTCTTAGTCCCAACAAGCTTGGAAACTTGGATCTTGCATCCGTACACACTTTTGCAGTTGTTGGAGTGTACTGACAGCGAAAACCTTTTCCTTCACTCACTTTAAGTTTTTTGGCTTTCTTGACTCATGTACAGCACAGGAGCGAATGAACGCGTTTCGTGAGCACCTTAGAAACTCGCAAGTGCCATATCGCGTTTTGAACAACATTTCCTTTCATCGGTGTAATGTTTGTCATCGCACAGGCTGGGAAGTGTACGAAGAAGCAGAAACTGAAAATGTTGACTTTTGTTGAATGCTTTACACACGCATGTAGTTGGTAAAGTGTTTGCGAGGTGCGATCCAGCCTGTAATGTCAGAGTGAACATTCAGTCACTGCGAGAGTTCCTTTCATTGCAGAGAGCTGTACTGCTCTCACAATGAAGGGAACCAGGAACCCTACACTGCCACAGACCAAGAAGGAAAACTGAAGTGTTGCCAGTCCAAGAATTAAAAATCATTACTACATGACAGTGTTTCTGAGCCAAAGACAAAACTAAGTTTTCTTAGTCCCAACAAGCTTGGAAACTTGGATCTTGCATCCGTACACACTTTTGCAGTTGTTGGAGTGTACTGACAGCGAAAACCTTTTCCTTCACTCACTTTAAGTTTTTTGGCTTTCTTGACTCATGTACAGCACAGGAGCGAATGAACGCGTTTCGTGAGCACCTTAGAAACTCGCAAGTGCCATATCGCGTTTTGAACAACATTTCCTTTCATCGGTGTAATGTTTGTCATCGCACAGGCTGGGAAGTGTACGAAGAAGCAGAAACTGAAAATGTTGACTTTTGTTGAATGCTTTACACACGCATGTAGTTGGTAAAGTGTTTGCGAGGTGCGATCCAGCCTGTAATGTCAGAGTGAACATTCAGTCACTGCGAGAGTTCCTTTCATTGCAGAGAGCTGTACTGCTCTCACAATGAAGGGAACCACGAACCCTACACTGCCACAGACCAAGAAGGAAAACTGAAGTGTTGCCAGTCCAAGAATTAAAAATCATTACTACATGACAGTGTTTCTGAGCCAAAGACAAAACTAAGTTTTCTTAGTCCCAACAAGCTTGGAAACTTGGATCTTGCATCCGTACACACTTTTGCAGTTGTTGGAGTGTACTGACAGCGAAAACCTTTTCCTTCACTCACTTTAAGTTTTTTGGCTTTCTTGACTCATGTGCAGCACAGGAGCGAATGAACGCGTTTCGTGAGCACCTTAGAAACTCGCAAGTGCCATATCGCGTTTTGAACAACATTTCCTTTCATCGGTGTAATGTTTGTCATCGCACAGGCTGGGAAGTGTACGAAGAAGCAGAAACTGAAAATGTTGACTTTTGTTGAATGCTTTACACACGCATGTAGTTGGTAAAGTGTTTGCGAGGTGCGATCCAGCCTGTAATGTCAGAGTGAACATTCAGTCACTGCGAGAGTTCCTTTCATTGCAGAGAGCTGTACTGCTCTCACAATGAAGGGAACCAGGAACCCTACACTGCCACAGACCAAGAAGGAAAACTGAAGTGTTGCCAGTCCAAGAATTAAAAATCATTACTACATGACAGCGTTTCTGAGCCAAAGACAAAACTAAGTTTTCTTAGTCCCAACAAGCTTGGAAACTTGGATCTTGCATCCGTACACACTTTTGCAGTTGTTGGAGTGTACTGACAGCGAAAACCTTTTCCTTCACTCACTTTAAGTTTTTTGGCTTTCTTGACTCATGTGCAGCACAGGAGCGAATGAACGCGTTTCGTGAGCACCTTAGAAACTCGCAAGTGCCATATCGCGTTTTGAACAACATTTCCTTTCATCGGTGTAATGTTTGTCATCGCACAGGCTGGGAAGTGTACGAAGAAGCAGAAACTGAAAATGTTGACTTTTGTTGAATGCTTTACACACGCATGTAGTTGGTAAAGTGTTTGCGAGGTGCGATCCAGCCTGTAATGTCAGAGTGAACATTCAGTCACTGCGAGAGTTCCTTTCATTGCAGAGAGCTGTACTGCTCTCACAATGAAGGGAACCAGGAACCCTACACTGCCACAGACCAAGAAGGAAAACTGAAGTGTTGCCAGTCCAAGAATTAAAAATCATTACTACATGACAGTGTTTCTGAGCCAAAGACAAAACTAAGTTTTCTTAGTCCCAACAAGCTTGGAAACTTGGATCTTGCATCCGTACACACTTTTGCAGTTGTTGGAGTGTACTGACAGCGAAAACCTTTTCCTTCACTCACTTTAAGTTTTTTGGCTTTCTTGACTCATGTGCAGCACAGGAGCGAATGAACGCGTTTCGTGAGCACCTTAGAAACTCGCAAGTGCCATATCGCGTTTTGAACAACATTTCCTTTCATCGGTGTAATGTTTGTCATCGCACAGGCTGGGAAGTGTACGAAGAAGCAGAAACTGAAAATGTTGACTTTTGTTGAATGCTTTACACACGCATGTAGTTGGTAAAGTGTTTGCGAGGTGCGATCCAGCCTGTAATGTCAGAGTGAACATTCAGTCACTGCGAGAGTTCCTTTCATTGCAGAGAGCTGTACTGCTCTCACAATGAAGGGAACCAGGAACCCTACACTGCCACAGACCAAGAAGGAAAACTGAAGTGTTGCCAGTCCAAGAATTAAAAATCATTACTACATGACAGCGTTTCTGAGCCAAAGACAAAACTAAGTTTTCTTAGTCCCAACAAGCTTGGAAACTTGGATCTTGCATCCGTACACACTTTTGCAGTTGTTGGAGTGTACTGACAGCGAAAACCTTTTCCTTCACTCACTTTAAGTTTTTTGGCTTTCTTGACTCATGTGCAGCACAGGAGCGAATGAACGCGTTTCGTGAGCACCTTAGAAACTCGCAAGTGCCATATCGCGTTTTGAACAACATTTCCTTTCATCGGTGTAATGTTTGTCATCGCACAGGCTGGGAAGTGTACGAAGAAGCAGAAACTGAAAATGTTGACTTTTGTTGAATGCTTTACACACGCATGTAGTTGGTAAAGTGTTTGCGAGGTGCGATCCAGCCTGTAATGTCAGAGTGAACATTCAGTCACTGCGAGAGTTCCTTTCATTGCAGAGAGCTGTACTGCTCTCACAATGAAGGGAACCACGAACCCTACACTGCCACAGACCAAGAAGGAAAACTGAAGTGTTGCCAGTCCAAGAATTAAAAATCATTACTACATGACAGTGTTTCTGAGCCAAAGACAAAACTAAGTTTTCTTAGTCCCAACAAGCTTGGAAACTTGGATCTTGCATCCGTACACACTTTTGCAGTTGTTGGAGTGTACTGACAGCGAAAACCTTTTCCTTCACTCACTTTAAGTTTTTTGGCTTTCTTGACTCATGTGCAGCACAGGAGCGAATGAACGCGTTTCGTGAGCACCTTAGAAACTCGCAAGTGCCATATCGCGTTTTGAACAACATTTCCTTTCATCGGTGTAATGTTTGTCATCGCACAGGCTGGGAAGTGTACGAAGAAGCAGAAACTGAAAATGTTGACTTTTGTTGAATGCTTTACACACGCATGTAGTTGGTAAAGTGTTTGCGAGGTGCGATCCAGCCTGTAATGTCAGAGTGAACATTCAGTCACTGCGAGAGTTCCTTTCATTGCAGAGAGCTGTACTGCTCTCACAATGAAGGGAACCAGGAACCCTACACTGCCACAGACCAAGAAGGAAAACTGAAGTGTTGCCAGTCCAAGAATTAAAAATCATTACTACATGACAGTGTTTCTGAGCCAAAGACAAAACTAAGTTTTCTTAGTCCCAACAAGCTTGGAAACTTGGATCTTGCATCCGTACACACTTTTGCAGTTGTTGGAGTGTACTGACAGCGAAAACCTTTTCCTTCACTCACTTTAAGTTTTTTGGCTTTCTTGACTCATGTGCAGCACAGGAGCGAATGAACGCGTTTCGTGAGCACCTTAGAAACTCGCAAGTGCCATATCGCGTTTTGAACAACATTTCCTTTCATCGGTGTAATGTTTGTCATCGCACAGGCTGGGAAGTGTACGAAGAAGCAGAAACTGAAAATGTTGACTTTTGTTGAATGCTTTACACACGCATGTAGTTGGTAAAGTGTTTGCGAGGTGCGATCCAGCCTGTAATGTCAGAGTGAACATTCAGTCACTGCGAGAGTTCCTTTCATTGCAGAGAGCTGTACTGCTCTCACAATGAAGGGAACCAGGAACCCTACACTGCCACAGACCAAGAAGGAAAACTGAAGTGTTGCCAGTCCAAGAATTAAAAATCATTACTACATGACAGTGTTTCTGAGCCAAAGACAAAACTAAGTTTTCTTAGTCCCAACAAGCTTGGAAACTTGGATCTTGCATCCGTACACACTTTTGCAGTTGTTGGAGTGTACTGACAGCGAAAACCTTTTCCTTCACTCACTTTAAGTTTTTTGGCTTTCTTGACTCATGTGCAGCACAGGAGCGAATGAACGCGTTTCGTGAGCACCTTAGAAACTCGCAAGTGCCATATCGCGTTTTGAACAACATTTCCTTTCATCGGTGTAATGTTTGTCATCGCACAGGCTGGGAAGTGTACGAAGAAGCAGAAACTGAAAATGTTGACTTTTGTTGAATGCTTTACACACGCATGTAGTTGGTAAAGTGTTTGCGAGGTGCGATCCAGCCTGTAATGTCAGAGTGAACATTCAGTCACTGCGAGAGTTCCTTTCATTGCAGAGAGCTGTACTGCTCTCACAATGAAGGGAACCAGGAACCCTACACTGCCACAGACCAAGAAGGAAAACTGAAGTGTTGCCAGTCCAAGAATTAAAAATCATTACTACATGACAGTGTTTCTGAGCCAAAGACAAAACTAAGTTTTCTTAGTCCCAACAAGCTTGGAAACTTGGATCTTGCATCCGTACACACTTTTGCAGTTGTTGGAGTGTACTGACAGCGAAAACCTTTTCCTTCACTCACTTTAAGTTTTTTGGCTTTCTTGACTCATGTACAGCACAGGAGCGAATGAACGCGTTTCGTGAGCACCTTAGAAACTCGCAAGTGCCATATCGCGTTTTGAACAACATTTCCTTTCATCGGTGTAATGTTTGTCATCGCACAGGCTGGGAAGTGTACGAAGAAGCAGAAACTGAAAATGTTGACTTTTGTTGAATGCTTTACACACGCATGTAGTTGGGAAAGTGTTTGCGAGGTGCGATCCAGCCTGTAATGTCAGAGTGAACATTCAGTCACTGCGAGAGTTCCTTTCATTGCAGAGAGCTGTACTGCTCTCACAATGAAGGGAACCACGAACCCTACACTGCCACAGACCAAGAAGGAAAACTGAAGTGTTGCCAGTCCAAGAATTAAAAATCATTACTACATGACAGTGTTTCTGAGCCAAAGACAAAACTAAGTTTTCTTAGTCCCAACAAGCTTGGAAACTTGGATCTTGCATCCGTACACACTTTTGCAGTTGTTGGAGTGTACTGACAGCGAAAACCTTTTCCTTCACTCACTTTAAGTTTTTTGGCTTTCTTGACTCATGTACAGCACAGGAGCGAATGAACGCGTTTCGTGAGCACCTTAGAAACTCGCAAGTGCCATATCGCGTTTTGAACAACATTTCCTTTCATCGGTGTAATGTTTGTCATCGCACAGGCTGGGAAGTGTACGAAGAAGCAGAAACTGAAAATGTTGACTTTTGTTGAATGCTTTACACACGCATGTAGTTGGTAAAGTGTTTGCGAGGTGCGATCCAGCCTGTAATGTCAGAGTGAACATTCAGTCACTGCGAGAGTTCCTTTCATTGCAGAGAGCTGTACTGCTCTCACAATGAAGGGAACCACGAACCCTACACTGCCACAGACCAAGAAGGAAAACTGAAGTGTTGCCAGTCCAAGAATTAAAAATCATTACTACATGACAGTGTTTCTGAGCCAAAGACAAAACTAAGTTTTCTTAGTCCCAACAAGCTTGGAAACTTGGATCTTGCATCCGTACACACTTTTGCAGTTGTTGGAGTGTACTGACAGCGAAAACCTTTTCCTTCACTCACTTTAAGTTTTTTGGCTTTCTTGACTCATGTGCAGCACAGGAGCGAATGAACGCGTTTCGTGAGCACCTTAGAAACTCGCAAGTGCCATATCGCGTTTTGAACAACATTTCCTTTCATCGGTGTAATGTTTGTCATCGCACAGGCTGGGAAGTGTACGAAGAAGCAGAAACTGAAAATGTTGACTTTTGTTGAATGCTTTACACACGCATGTAGTTGGTAAAGTGTTTGCGAGGTGCGATCCAGCCTGTAATGTCAGAGTGAACATTCAGTCACTGCGAGAGTTCCTTTCATTGCAGAGAGCTGTACTGCTCTCACAATGAAGGGAACCACGAACCCTACACTGCCACAGACCAAGAAGGAAAACTGAAGTGTTGCCAGTCCAAGAATTAAAAATCATTACTACATGACAGTGTTTCTGAGCCAAAGACAAAACTAAGTTTTCTTAGTCCCAACAAGCTTGGAAACTTGGATCTTGCATCCGTACACACTTTTGCAGTTGTTGGAGTGTACTGACAGCGAAAACCTTTTCCTTCACTCACTTTAAGTTTTTTGGCTTTCTTGACTCATGTGCAGCACAGGAGCGAATGAACGCGTTTCGTGAGCACCTTAGAAACTCGCAAGTGCCATATCGCGTTTTGAACAACATTTCCTTTCATCTGTGTAATGTTTGTCATCGCACAGGCTGGGAAGTGTACGAAGAAGCAGAAACTGAAAATGTTGACTTTTGTTGAATGCTTTACACACGCATGTAGTTGGTAAAGTGTTTGCGAGGTGCGATCCAGCCTGTAATGTCAGAGTGAACATTCAGTCACTGCGAGAGTTCCTTTCATTGCAGAGAGCTGTACTGCTCTCACAATGAAGGGAACCAGGAACCCTACACTGCCACAGACCAAGAAGGAAAACTGAAGTGTTGCCAGTCCAAGAATTAAAAATCATTACAACATGACAGCGTTTCTGAGCCAAAGACAAAACTAAGTTTTCTTAGTCCCAACAAGCTTGGAAACTTGGATCTTGCATCCGTACACACTTTTGCAGTTGTTGGAGTGTACTGACAGCGAAAACCTTTTCCTTCACTCACTTTAAGTTTTTTGGCTTTCTTGACTCATGTACAGCACAGGAGCGAATGAACGCGTTTCGTGAGCACCTTAGAAACTCGCAAGTGCCATATCGCGTTTTGAACAACATTTCCTTTCATCGGTGTAATGTTTGTCATCGCACAGGCTGGGAAGTGTACGAAGAAGCAGAAACTGAAAATGCTGACTTTTGTTGAATGCTTTACACACGCATGTAGTTGGTAAAGTGTTTGCGAGGTGCGATCCAGCCTGTAATGTCAGAGTGAACATTCAGTCACTGCGAGAGTTCCTTTCATTGCAGAGAGCTGTACTGCTCTCACAATGAAGGGAACCAGGAACCCTACACTGCCACAGACCAAGAAGGAAAACTGAAGTGTTGCCAGTCCAAGAATTAAAAATCATTACAACATGACAGCGTTTCTGAGCCAAAGACAAAACTAAGTTTTCTTAGTCCCAACAAGCTTGGAAACTTGGATCTTGCATCCGTACACACTTTTGCAGTTGTTGGAGTGTACTGACAGCGAAAACCTTTTCCTTCACTCACTTTAAGTTTTTTGGCTTTCTTGACTCATGTACAGCACAGGAGCGAATGAACGCGTTTCGTGAGCACCTTAGAAACTCGCAAGTGCCATATCGCGTTTTGAACAACATTTCCTTTCATCTGTGTAATGTTTGTCATCGCACAGGCTGGGAAGTGTACGAAGAAGCAGAAACTGAAAATGTTGACTTTTGTTGAATGCTTTACACACGCATGTAGTTGGTAAAGTGTTTGCGAGGTGCGATCCAGCCTGTAATGTCAGAGTGAACATTCAGTCACTGCGAGAGTTCCTTTCATTGCAGAGAGCTGTACTGCTCTCACAATGAAGGGAACCACGAACCCTACAATACCAATACATTTACATTATAATGATGCATAATAGTTATTAATAGGTAGAGGTATTAACAGGTACATAATGCAAACACATAATTATATATATTTCAAACTAGGTGAACAACAGGTTCTGAATGAGGGTAGGATGTTTGGGCCAGATATTGTCTGAAGAGGTGGGTTTCCAGACCACGTCAGAAGGAGTGTAAGGATTCAGTTACAGTCCGTAGTAGGACAAGGAGTTTGTTTCACCATTGGGGAGTTAACGTGGAGAACAGGTTGACAGGTAGAGTACTCTGGACTGTCCTGTCTGGTGAACATGGCTTGGATATTCTGACAATTGAATTCAATATCAGTATATGAGTGTTATTTTTGGAGTTCAGTGAACCAATGGAGCTGTGATTAAGTTGCAGCTACAACTGTGTCAGTATACAGCGTGTGAGACAGTTATAACTGAACCACTAAAGCTTAGTGTGCTGGAGTAGAATCCCTCAGTGTCCCGGGTCAGTGCCTCCCCCCTCAGCACCTGCAGTAGGTCCCAGCTGCAGCAGTGCAGTCTCTGTGCAGTCTGACTGAGGGAGGTTTTTGTAAGCTCTCTATCACTGTGTGAACACAGGACCACTGTGGTAACTCTGACAGTAGTAATCTCCTGTATCTTCAGCCTGGACTCCACTGATGGTCAGAGTGAACTCACTCCCATAATAAACTCTCCTGCCACTGAAGCGGGCAGGAATCCCTGAGCTATGCTTATCTGTTAAGTAGATCAGTGTAGTTTAATTCAGTCTTTAGCTTTTTGTTGAAACCGTTAAAAACATCATTTTCATTTTCATGGTAAGTGTTGTAATACACTTCAGGGTTTACTGCTCAGAGTGATCGTCTCTCCCAGGGTTGGGCATGGAGAGTGAATCCAACATCATTCACATTTTCCTATCGTATTCTTTTTCTCACATGTACCTCTGTTAAACAGCACATACACCCCTCTTCTAACTCATCTCTATAGATGCAGCATTGACCTTTGAGCAGGTTAAATCACACAAAACGTTTTTACACCTAGAAACCTTGTGTTTTGATTCATGGTATGGGACCAGTTGTTTACTCTTTCCCGATCAATACTTTATTACATCAGGTGCAATAGTGGTGCTCTGTCTCCCTCCTATGGTCACTGTATGTAAAGACAGCTTGTTTGACAGTTTGAATGGAACTGCTGTAGACCAAGTGGTTTCACAGACAAATATTATACTATATATAAATCAGTGGTGGTTGGAGACTCAAAAAATTGGGGAGGACAGGTGAGAGGAGGAGGGCAAAGCAGCAGAGCATCAAAGACAAATAAGGTTTACAAAACAGCAAAATTTTGTGAAAAAAAGAAAAAAAAATATTTGTTTCATGGGTTTTTGAAGTACAAGTTTCCCAAGAATTATTAGCCTGTAGGTTTGATTCAAGAATATGGTCATTCATGCATTTTTGCATTAGTGTTACATCTTCAAATGTATGAGGTTATCATCTATGGGAACTGCACAGAAAAAAATGAATTATAAGTATGATTAAAATGTGATTCATTTGTATTAGTTTTGTAAAAACAAAAATATAAGTTATGAGATTTAAATAGTATTTCATCATAAATTGATATAATTTTTGCAAATAAGTAATGTTTATCATCATGTTACTACCTTCGATATTAGTTACCTAGAAACTTTTACATTTTTTTTCATGTGTATTATGTGCATTATATTTTTTTCTAAATAGCTCAAATGAAATAAAACACTTCAATAACATATCTAATTATTCACCCTCAGTAGAGTTATAGCTGCTATCAAATGCTTGTTTAGTCTTTTTATCCTCAGCTCTCCACATAGTCATTCTGTAATACCTTTCTGATTTCTGTAAATAAATGCTTATGGTGCATAAGTTTGTCATTTTCCATTCTGCCTTATCAATGTAAGTTATTGACGTTGTAGAAATACAAAAATTCAAACTACTTATAGCTATCTGGATGCATCTAGAAGAAAACATGAATCTAGAAGGAAACGTGATATACTGCTAACGGACGTAATTTACTTATTATGTCGCCGGAATGCGTTTTCAATTTAGGCGACTATGCTGTCTGCTTGACATAGAATGGTTAAGTTAAAGACAATCTGAGAAAATTGTGAGAACAATGGTACCACTACCTCACACAACTACCTCAAACAATGCAAAGTTTTAATTAAATTGTATGTGAATGTCTTTTTTCCCTATCAGCACTGGACAAAATGACAACTGTTTTTTCACAGCTTGTTGAAGCATCTCTAAGTAAAACCACTGATCTACAATCAGTTTCGTCTTTTGATTCCCACTGACTAAATGTAGGCAGGTGATTTGAAGTCTGAGACTTCTCAGAAATGTTTTGCCTGTGGCTGTACAAACACAATGAAAATGGTGAAAAAACAATCTCCTCCCTTGAAGCGCCAAATTACGTTTACTGGCCAATCAATTCTTCACTGTCTGTTATGGACCAGCACATTAGATCACAGCACAATAGATTACAATATTTGGAAGAACAGACACCTAAAATTTTTGT
This sequence comes from Albula glossodonta, assembly GCA_019788955.1. NCBI lineage: Eukaryota > Metazoa > Chordata > Actinopteri > Albuliformes > Albulidae > Albula > Albula glossodonta. The sequence goes on along the minus strand of JAFBMS010001111.1, from coordinate 34,942 downwards.
ATGACATTGAGTCTTGTCCTCAATGGCACAAGGCAAAATGGGTTGTCATGACAGTTATGATTTAGTTATGTTGAGCAGATGCCCTTTATGAACAGAAACTTCTGTTTATAAAGCTGGATGTTTATTGGAGCAATCTGGGTCACATGCCTTGCTTAAGGATACAACAGCAGTGCCTACCTGAGAATCAAACCCTGTATCACTAAGTTTGACCTGCTGCAACATAACCATTACACTACACTATTGACATATGTTTGTCAGATTAAATAACATGTTTAATTGATGCATTTCAGGGTTGCAAATGAGACACAAGACTATGAAATACATACTGAGCTGTACCATTTGCAGGCAGCATGGTGGCTCAGTGGTTAGCACTGTGGCCTCACAGTTTCAGTGGGCAGGCACAATGGGCAGCAATCCCTGTGCTGAGCTTGCATTTGTTTGCCTGGGTTTTGGAAGTGCTCATCTGTCCAGGGTGTCTCCCTGCCCCTTGTCCAATTCATGCTGGGATAGGCTCCATCGCCAACGCCAACCTGCTAAAAAGCCATATTGTTATATACAGGATTGAACTTGTACTGAGGTAGACTGGAGACATCTGAAATTATGTCTCTCTCCTACCTCTACTCCTACCTACTGTATCTATGTACAAATCTGTGTGTGTGTTTCCACAGGCACATATGTTAAAAAAATATATATAAATATATATTACAAATATATATAATACTGTTTGTGTGTGAGCTATGAAACAGAATTTGGTCGAGTGTATATTTATGTCAGTGTGTGTGCATGTTATGTGTGTGAACATGCATTTTTTGGTGTGTGTGTGTCTATGTATGTATAGGTGAGTGTGTGTAAGAGAGTGTATGTGTGTGTTTATGTGTGGGCGAAAGTGTCAACTGCAAATACAGTCTTTTTTTACTGTGTTTGCAGTTGTATCTGTGTGTTTGTGTGTAGCAGTTCCGGTGTGAGTTGATACATTTGAGACTATGAGTGTGTGTGTGTGTGTGTGTGTGTGTGTAGCAGTACAGGTGTGAGTATGTGTGCATTATGTGAGCATGTTTTTAGGGGTGAGTGTGTGAGCTGGAGTGGATATGTGTCAAAGGGAGAGTGTATAAGTGTGTTCGTGTGTGTGTGTGTGTGTGTGTGAGACTCTACTCCAGTTGGCACAGGGACACTGAGGCATTAGTATTCCACAGTCCAAACCCAGCACAGAGAGGTGTGTGTTCAGTGAAGTTGGTGTGGAATCTGTGCAGGAGGGTCAGTGTGTCAGAGTCAGGGATGCTGTAGAAGGACAGAGTGCCGGCCGGACAGTCCACACACACTCCTACCCTGTAAACACACACTCCTACTCTGCAGTAGGGGGAGGAGGGGGCAGATATGTGTGTTTGATTCTTATTGTGCCAGACAAAGTATCTGTGTTTAGTGCAGTCCAGCCTCCAGGAGTTTTTATTCAGTCCAAACACAGAGTCATCACCCTCTCCTTTCCTGCTGATTCTTTTATATGTCACTGCTATATAAACCCCTCCCCCCTCAGACACACTCCACTCAGCCTCCCAGTAACAGCATCCAGACAGACTCTCTCTGCACAAAACCTGGGTCCACTAGTCAAATCTCTCTGGATGATCAGACATGGCTGCTTTCTCCATGTTTTTGTCACCTTCCTGTTCCCCTCAGACAGAGACAGCTCTCTGTGTGCTGTGTTTGGATCCAGTGTGAGCTGACAGCCATCTGCAGACCAGAGACAGTAACAAGATTAATTATCATTATTGATATTCATCTCATTATGTGTGACTGAGTGTGTGTGAGAGAAAGAGAGAAACAGGGTTGTATTTGTATGTGTGTGTACCTCTGTGTGAGTGTGTTCATGTGTGTGTTTGGAGTATGTGGGGCTGTTTGTGTGTGTGTTTATGCATAGGTGTCTAAATATAGGTCAATGTTAGTAAACACCGTCTGCAAACAAACACAAACTGAAATCAATGACCATGAAAAACACACACACAGACACGCACGCAGTGCTGTATGTATGGAGAGACTTCTGTCTGAGTGTGAAAGAGAAAATGGTGAAGAGAGGGACTGAAAAAAAGAGTTGAAAATAGATGTGAAAGAAAGAGGGAGAGAGGGAGGAGAGGAAATGGACGGACTGAGTGTTCAGTGCTGACAAACTCACATTTTCTGGGTCCTGGTTTGTTCCTGCTCTCTCCTCAATGGTCCACACTGTAGGAACAGCAGAACAGACAGTGACTGAGTGACACACAGTGTGGAAACTGTACTTATAGCAGTGTGTCTATGAGGTGCAGTGTGAAAACTTTCTGTACTTACAGCAGTGTGTCTATGAGGTGCATTGTGAAAACTTTCTGTACTTACAGCAGTGTGTCTATGAGGTGCAGTGTGGAAACTCTCTGTACTTACAGCAGTGTGTCTATGAGGTGCAGTTTGGAAACTCTCTGTACTTACTGCAGTGTGTCTATGAGGTGCAGTTTGGAAACTCTCTGTACTTACAGTAGTGTAAATGTGTCCAGTTTAGCAGCAGAGAGCACTCTCACTCCTGAGTCTCCTGGGTGATTGTAGCTCAGATCCAGCTCTCTCAGGTGTGAGGGGTTTGAACGCAGAGCTGAAGCCAGAGAATCACGGCCTCTCTCTGTGACTCGACAGCCTGACAGCCTGCAGAGAGAAGGAGACCAGCTCTGGTCAAATACACCTAACAGAATCTGAATATAAAATAACAGGGCTGTGGTTTTAGTGATCATTATCAAACACATAGAGGTGTATTACACACCTTACAGAATCTGAATGTAAAATAACAGGGCTTTTGAATTAGTAGTATACACCTTATTATCACTATTTTAATAAGTGAGACTGATTCATTTACTTCTTTGTTTTCTATAACTGAAGGTATGTAATTATTATTATAATGAATGAATAATGTTCAATTAATTAAATTTTAATTGTGGAGAGAACAAAAACACTACAAATATAAACCAACCCAGCCTGTGGAGAAAACACACACACACACATACACTGTGGCACCCCGATACCATACCGGTGCCCCACAAAGCGGGAGCTGTGTCTGCAGCACCATGGAGAGCGGCCATCCCCTGGACACAGAGCCTTCGGGAAAGTGCTGGAGGGCCAGTAGTACTCCATGGACCTGCTCAGTGCCTTGGAGAGCACCCTCCCCACACAGGTGCGCTGCATTTTCCCCATTAGGCAGAAGCCCCAGGTGAACGGCATCAGTCGTCAGCCAGCAGCCCTCTTAAGCCAGGACAGAAGAACCATCAGCAGATTGCCTAGGGCCTCAGAAGCGAGCGAGTGCTCCTACACAGTCTGGTGGTAAGGGGCCGTGTGCCACCACAAGATCACAAAGAGACGTAATCGTTTGCATTGAGGACACCACCCCGGGGCCCTCAACATTGAACCCCTTCTAACCCCCACCTTGTCTCACCCCGTTTCCTGTCTCTCTCTGCCAGATGGAGGCGCTGTTGTCCCAGTGAGAGCCCAGGACAGGAAGGACCCTAGTTTTGTTTGGCCCCACTTCCCCACCCCTCAGCACGTTATCAATAAACGTTGTGTTCTTTCACCTCATATCCTGCCTCTGGAGCTTGTTTTTCAGTTTCCCCAAACTCGTGCATGACCGAGGGTGCCACAACACACACACATAGACACACACACACACACAAATATACACCAGGCTAGCCTGTGGAGAAACCACACACAGACACACACACACACACAATGTGTGTTCTGACTAACTCATCTACACACACTCAGATTCACTTTTGTACATATCATATTTATATCATTTTATCATTGTTAATAATAAAACCTTTGTATTTATAACTGGTTGTCTGTGTTGTTATCACTTAAACATTGACCATAGCCACTCAATTCATAGAACAAAGCCTTCAGAAATTGGTTAGATCCCTAATACTTATCAATAATTGTATTGTTAAAAGGGTATAGTAATTCCTGTCAGTTTGCCATTAATATTGTAGTTTTTTTAAGTAATTTCTTAAGTAATTTAAGTAATTTAGGGATTGATTACTGCTAAGTTGAACATATTGTGGTATCTGTTTGTCCTTGCACTAAATACACTTCACCTGCATTTACTGTAACTGGAGCCTTTGTGAATAATAGCATTAGCCTCATATTTTCTGGTTCCCATGAGGTGAAAAGTACATTTTCTCTACATTTTGTGGTGCCCTCATGTATGAGAAAAGATTTTGGCATATTCAATATTTTGTCATAATATAATTTGGCTCTATTTAATGTTTTTGTGAGAAAGAAAAATGCTAATCAATTAAGGAAAACAAGCAGAAGAAAATCAAAGCGGCTTCTAACTTGTCATTGCACTTCCCACATTGACCACTAGATGGTGAATAGTACATTTCCTCTACATTTTGTCGTGCTCTCATGTGTGAGGATAGATTTTGGCATATTCAATATTTTGAGATAATATCATTTGGCTGTATTTAATGTTTTTTTAAGAGAGAAAAATACTACTCAATTTAGGAAAACAGGCAGAGAGTGGGGCCCCTGGAGAAGAAGGAGGGAGTGAGGCTCCTGACAAAACAGATAAATACGACCCTATCCAAGAAGCTTCTAACTTAAATCATTGCACTTCCCATATTGACCACTAGATGATGCACATGTTTTCAAACACCACTGTCTACTGCAGTTTAATCAAGTAACAACAAGCAAAGCTCACACCGTTGTTGTGAATTCCCCTTGGCAACACATTGACTATTCCACACAAGCTTGAAAAACATTGTTATTCATTAATGGTATTATTAATCACTGTTAATAATTCAAATCATTTTAAGAGACTATTTTAATTGATTATGTCCCATCGTTACTACACTACGAACTCTGCATCATAATAATAATGGTCCATTTGGTGATTTTAATGGCATTCCAACATCTTCAGTACTTCTGAAATGTAATGGCATTATTAAATTGCTCTTAACCTAATTTGAACTGAATAATACAAAGTCATACTCTGTCTTGGCTCTCTCAAGGCAAGCCAGCCTTGCCCTCCTTTGCAAATGGGTAACTAGGGAGTGAGATTGTAAACCTGAAAGCTCAAAACAAACATCCTCCAAGATCTACAAACCTTTAGCAAAAAAGCTCTGCAGTATCTGGATGATTTACATTCTTCCAAATCAGATCTCAGCTCCTACAGAGGGGAATTTTTCCATCTTAAAAGTGAACGCTCTGTAGGACTGCAGTCACATGACACCCCTTCATTTCTTTCAGCGGTTAACGTCTCATCCCAACTCACCTCAATTCTGCAAGGAGCCACATATAACCAGGTGCACAGAAACACTTTGCATTCTGATCTCGGTCAAATATCCGGTCTAGCTGACCTCAGGTCCCATCAACTTTCCGTACTGTAATTTTTATCCAAGAAATAAAATCCATTGTAACAATCTGCGTACCAAGCACTATTCGTTTTGTAAAAATGTAAGGTCAAATCTGACTGGCTCAGATCGGCCTTCAGCTCATTTGTTCACCCTGAAGTGTATTCACTTGCCACAGAAACAGCAGAAAGTCTGGCTTCATTTTACAAAAATACACAACATCTCAAAAGATTGCAACCACAAAACATAAACGCAGGCAAGACTAGAAATACAATAAACTAGACAAAACGTCTTCCACAGCATGGAGTGGACATGATGCACGAGGTTGACCAGAAGGTCCAGAGCAAGTGCCAAGTCACTCAGAACCTAAGAACCCCAAAAACACATTAAGGAAACCTGTTGCTCAAAATGTTACTGTGGTCCTTTTTCTTATTCCAATGACAGCACAATGACAGAGAGAATATAGGCCAGGAAGACCCACAGGTACAGACACAGATGGGGAAGGAAGCTCAGAATAGTTTGACAGTAGCTGCACTGCTTACAAAGGAACACAAGTTCCATTATGCTCATCAGGAAAAGGAAACCTGCAAACAGAGTACCTCTCCTCCTCCATCACTCTCTTCTATCTTTCTTCAACTCCACCTTACCAAAGGGGGCTGCATGAGTCATTTGTACTCAGCTTGGTTTGCCTGTAACAACAGCAGCCCTTACTCCCGAACCATTAGTTGATTAAGCCATTTAATTACACATATTAATGGTAATTTAGTCATTTTCTGTAGACTGTTAAACGTAGCCCAATCAGGCAACCACAGCTATAGGATGATCTTTGCAGGTGCATTGGGCACATCCCTAGAGTGGTGCCCCATTGTTACATTTTTCACCTCCTCCTTGTGAGCAGCTGCTCACTGACCCAGTGGCATGTAAATCAGTAATTAGTTGGACTTCAGGAAGAACCTGACTGGGCTATTACCTGGCTGGGATATTAAACAAACTAGGATGACCTATAGAAATGAGATCATTATGTCTGTATTTCCATTTCTTGATTAAGTCACCAGGATAAACAGTCTCCATCAGTGCAGCACAAGGGTACCTGGGGGTAACAGCCAGGAATCACCCTTCCACAGCAGCTCCTGTCTGAAGGGACTAAACAGACCAGTCAAGTCTGGGCCAGACCAGACTTCAAACTGTAGTCAAAAGTTCATCTGGTCCATAGGGCACCCCCATCAGACTTCTCATGACTGGATCACTGGCAACTCATACTCTACCTCACTAACTCTCCTGACCACTTTAAGCTTGAACTTTGCAGGTGTTGCGATTTTCTTATTTTCCATTATGTCTTATTGATTGTGTTTGTCAGTAGATATGAGTGTAGCTTAATAGTCAGTCCTTGACTGTTAACAGTGTTCTCTTTTGATGTTATTCATGATTGGTTAAATGTTACACATAACTGCCCAGATGTCTACAGCTGTGTGTGAACTGCCAAGATTTGCCAAACTGGCATAACCTGTCAAAATGAACTTGAGGACCTATGAAATGTTGAATGACTTTTGCGCTCTAAAGGAATACTGGCTTAAGCCGCATCTTGAGACCAAAGGGGGGTGTAGGGACAATGGAACGACTTTGCCACACACTCCACAGGAAACACCAGTGATGTTTATAGCACCGCCCCAGCCTGACATCCTCAGTTACAGTCAGCCAATTCTGTAACCCCAGAAACAGGCAATGGGCAATGAAAGTTATAAAACTAGGAAGAACCCATTGTTCCCTCTCTTACCCTCCCAGCTCTTAATCCTATGTTTATCCTCATGTGCAGAACACATGCAGGAAAACTCAGGCACTCTCACACTATAACTACTCTCCACTCAAAACAGAATAATATGCTCACTGAGTCAATGAGTTGAAAATAAATGTGTGACATTACGAAGTTGTATAAAGTGTAGTCCACTCATTCAACATTAAATATTTATTTGGTGGGATGTTGTATAATGAAGAAAATATGATAACACATAGAGACGGCTCAGGGTCAGGGTAAGAGGTCATCAGAGAAGGCAGGTAGGGGAACTCTGTCCCCATCAACCTCTCCTTTAATCATATGGGGGTACAGTGTAATTTTTGTAAAAATTTAAGATGAGTCATGGAAAAACTCAAAAAAAAAAAGAAAAACTCTCATTAATTGAACAATCAATCAAAGACAACCAAAACCAAACTGACACACCAATCACAATGCAGGAATTAACTGAGGATCTCAGAACACTAAAACCACATAAGTCTTGTGGTTTTGACAACATAAAAAATGAGATGCTGAAATATTCTTACCAGATAATACAAGAGGCCCTACTGAAATTATTTAGTCTATCACTAAATACTGGCTGCTTCCTTGACACCTGGAACCAAGGGCTTATATTCCCAATTTATAAGAGTGGAGATAAATTAGACCACAATAATACTGAGGCATCTGTGTAAGCAGTAACCTGGGGAAGTTATTTTGTAGCATCCTTAACAAGAATTACAAACTTCCTTACTGAGCACAGTGTCTTGAGTAAGAGTCAAATTGGATTCCTCCCAAAACATTGCACAACAGATCATATTTACACCCTATACACCCTCACAGATAAACATGTTCACCAAATTAACAAAGGAAAAATCTTTGCATGCTTTATTGACTTGCATTTGATTCTATTTGTCACCAGGGATTAAATTATAAAATACTTCAAAGTGGAATAGGGGGTAAAGAATGGATGTAAAAATGTAAAAATGTATTTACAAAACAAATGTGCAGTGAAAATTGACAATCAAAGAACAGAATTCTTCACACCGGGGGGTCGTGGGGTGAGACAGGGTTGCAGCATAGGACAGGGTCCAACGTTATTTAACATTTACATTAATGAATTGGCCACAATGTTGGAACACTCTGCAGCTCCTGGACTTATATGCAGATGACCTGGTTCTGCTGTCGCCCACAGAACAAGGGCTACAGCAGAACCTGGCCATCTTACAAAAATTCTGCCTGTCCTGGGCCCTGGCAACAAACTTAAAAAAGACCAAAATAATGATATTCTAGACCAGGTCTCAGAAAAGCAGATAGAGTGTCACCTTCTGCAACATAGTATTGCAGCATACCACAAATTACACATACCTTGGTCTGAAAATCAATGCATCGGGTAGCTTTAACTTAGCAGCGAATGCACTCCAATACAAAGCCAAAAGACCATTCTATGCCATATAAAGAAATTTTTACAAAATTAAATTACTTATAAAAATCTGGCTAAAAGTAATTGACAGCATCTTACAGCCAATTGTGCTGTATTGTGCTGTGAGGTTTGGGGTCCACTTAGTCATCCAGACTACTCACAATGGGACAAAAACCCAGTGGAAATCCTGCAAGCTGAATTTTACTAAAATATACTCCAGGTCCACCAAAACACACCAAACAATGCATGCAGGGAAGAATTAGGCTGTTACCCTTTTAACCTATTAACATTCAGAAAAGAACATTAAAATTCTGGATTCATAAAAAAAAAAAACAAGCGAACCAAATTCCCTCCAATATAAGGCCTCCCTATCCCAAGAGCTAAGCCCCAACAGAAGTCCTCTCAGTCAGCTGGCCATTAAACTAGCAAACCAAATAACAACTAACAATACTAAATATGACATGTTTCAGACCAGCACTGCTTCAATTAAAATCAGCCAGTTCAAAAAATCAGCCAATAAATCAAATAAATGATTCTTATTCGGAACATTGGAAGAAAATGACAAAACTGCACAATAAATTAAATTGCTACACTATGTTAAATAGAAATTACAAACTGGCAGAACATCTCTCCACTGTTAGATGTGATCACTGTGAGACAGGTGAGGCTGAGACAGAGGTACACTTCCTCCTATACTGCACAAATTACACAAAAACCCACAAAGACTTCTTTGAAAAATGTAAAAGAATATATCAAAATTTTGAAACACTCCCTGTGGAGAGACAATTACCAATCTTACTTGGTGAAGGACACACAGCCTCCCTGGCTGCTCTATATGTAGCAACCTGTCACAAGTGCAGGAATATAATAAATGTATAAATGTTAGTTAATAGTCATTCATTGTATACATTCATGTTTGTTCATTTACATTGTTCATTACATTCATTTTTTCCCCGTTATTGTGTTATTTCTTTTGTTATTGTGTTAACTGTACCATTTACGTTGGAAACACAGCCCGTGTCATGCTAATATAGCACCTTGAAATGATGTGTAGCCTAATGTTTGAAATATGAGCCTGGAGAATGTTGTTCAAATTAATTATTGATTGCTCAGAAATGGGAAAATTCACAAAGATACTCATCAGGGAATGATAGAATAGCTATCTAATCAGGGTCTACTCTCCCTCTCCCCAAATTATTAGAGCTTCAGTGCTGATGCGATCACCAAGAAAAGGGTATGCCGCGTCCGACAAACTATCTCCTACCTACATGCTGCAGGCTCTGCAGGTGTTCTAACGAGTCACTCCAGGTTAGTTTAAGTAAACCTGTTCACTCATTTTCTCACACACACGCACATGCTCCAGAAGGGGAAGGAGCCAGAGGGAACATGCCCCCTGTGGTTGGGCATGTTTGAAAAAGGATTCTACATTTGGGGGGGCATCTTAGGGCTTACCAACAACAAAGAGGGTCGTACCACGCCCAATTCCACTTTTAACTGGTAACCCCAAATGTCCATCAATTTTGGCTGACATAAGTGTTTTGTTCCACTTTCTGAGTTAAGCTCCACTCCGTGCCATGCTTGAAAAGCCTGTTGCCTCTTTGGTGACAGATTTGGGGTGTCTACAAGGGGATGAAGTCCATTTGTCCCTCTCAGGCCATGTCTGTGTGCATGGCAAGGGACCATAAAAGAAGGGAGCAGGGTAAATAACCATAAAATGCATGTTGCTGTCTTGACACTAGTACACACACACACATAATCCCACTTTCACACTGAATTTCAACACAAGATAATTCTGGTCAGGAACCACAGCTGGCAACCCTAAGACTCATGGGGTTTTATCCTGCTTTACTTGCTGTGATAGAGGAGTTAGAAGAGAGGGATGGGACCAATGTGGACAAAGGAAGGAAGGCTGGGGAGAGAGGATTAAAACAAGAGAAAGAGCTGTTTAACGTTTCTCTGTATGGAGCCATAATCACTAACTCTATTTACTAAAGGTCACATAGCACTACTCTCCCCAGTGTCTGTAGTTTACAGTTTGGACTCTTCAGTCCAGCACAGAGCTGCTTCACTCCTGAATCTCCCAGGTTTTTGTAGCTGAGGTCCAGTGTCTGTAGTTCACAGTTTGGACTCTTCAGTCCAGCACAGAGCAGCTTCACTCCTGAATCTCCCAGGTTATTGTAGCCGAGGTGCAGTGTCTGTAGTTTACAATTTGGACACTTCAGTCCAGCACAGAGCAGCTTCACTCCTGAATCTCCCAGGTTATTGTAGCTGAGGTTCAGCTCTCTCAGGGGTGAGTTTGATGACTGGAGAGCTGAGGCAACAATTTCACAGGACTCCTCTGTAAGACCACAGCTGCCGAGTCTGAAAGAAAGACATGATGTGTTAATATTTAACATTTAATATTTTAAATGTAGTATTGATAGTGCTCACTGATAAAGAGTGATAATGAGGATTGTAAGATCTACAATGCTCTGAGGAAGATGTCTGTGCTACACTCTCAAACTGCAGCACATTACACCTGAGAATAAGATGTTCTGCTCAAGTCTGACAGTTCTACAGCTGTGGTTCTGACCCAAATAGCCCCCTTTCCTCTATTCACTTCTGTCAGAATTTGGGGCTAATGGCCCAGCCACCTTTTCCACAGTCTTTTTCAGGCTAACTCTGGGCTTTAAGCCTCACTCATGGCCCTACTCATGCCCCGGAGTCAAGTGTGGACAGCAGGGCTAAGGATGGAGTTATCAGATCCTTTTATACTGTATTTCATTATTAAAGCAAATTCCAGCCTTTAGAGTGAATAATGAGTCAGCTTGACAAGTTTGTATTTCCTTCAAATGAGAACAAAAAAGCAGAAATGATCACACAGCTGAAGGTTCACAGGAGTAGTCACAGGAAGGCAAGGGGTTTTTAGTTTACACCTGATCAGCAGTGCAGTGTGTCTGTTCTGATGGTGATCATTTCTCAATGACCTGTGACCAAACATTTTGATAGTTATTGGTTTTATGAATTTTACCAAAAAACCCCAACAGAGGAACACCACTGTCAAAACTGCACATCATTGAGCCATTAGTAGGAAACTAAAACCATTTTTTGATGTTAAACACAATGAAAGTGCTCAGACAACAAACAAAAATATTTACTCTCCGATACTTAACTTCTATTCTCTGAAAAAATTAAAGACAAAATTACAGAACCAAAAAGCTATCAATATTCTAGGCTACTACAGTCTGCTTTCCCTTTTTTCAGGCTTCAGTGCTTGTTTATAATCAGGTCTGCATTTCAGAGCATTCACAAGTGGTTCTGCTCAAATTACTGGACTGAAATTCAGAACTGAATGATTATGGTTCAAATTATAATCCCAATTATTTTGCTAAATATTGTGATTCCAATTTTTAATCACAATTATCAGTCTGATTCAGGAAACAAAGTTATTTTATTGAAAGAAAAAAAATGAGTTCACTGGGTTATTTTTTTTCTTTTCTTTTGGGGGGGGAGACATATTACGGATAGGGATGCACCTTAGCATAGACACCACACTTCCACTACCACACCTCATGCACTGGGGGGCAGGGTGGAGCTGGCCTCCTGGGAAAAACCTATAAAAGGGGCGTTGGTGTCAAAGGGCGGAGGTGGAGCCCCTGTGTGAAGCTGAGACAGAAGTGCTCATCATGCCAGGAACTTCTCAGCGTTCTCCCTTTGGATCTTTTTGTTTGGTACTCACCATATTACGAAATACCGTAAACCTAACTTTGCACCTTTTAATAAGAAAAAATCTGAACGAACAACAACGAATGAGGGCTGGCCGACTCTGGCGTCACCACAAGGAGCGGGCCCGGTGTTTGCCCAGGTGGAGGTAAGTGCACCTTTTTCCCCTCAGTGCTACACTCCCAGCATTAAGATTCATACATACTGATGTATACATCAAAGCATACATTAGTTTAAGTTACAACCGAAGCTCAGGCCGGGTAAATTGCTGTATCCCCTAGACTACCATAGTGTTGCTAAGAGTTTCCTGTCCTTGGGTCTTGGGTTGTAACACTTTCATGCAGACCAATCAGAAAGGAGCCACAGGGGACAGCCCTGAAGAGAAACTTGGCAATAAGGTAATGTGAGAATAGTTTGCCAAATAATTAGCGTAAGAATGTTAAAAAAAAACTACTACTAGTTTCAAAATAGTGTGCTCATGTCAAGAACTCTGTCACTCTTTCCCCATTGTCCCCACTCTTCTGCAGCTCCCTCTTTTAACCCAAAAAGTGCTAAAGTATAAATTTTCCATATTAACAGCATAGGACTTTTATTTCAGTGAGACAAACTGATTCTTTCAATCTTTTATTGAGGTTTACAGAAAACAAGTCTTTTTGAAGGAAGTTACGTTTTTGATTCAGTTTTAGACTGACAGGTAAAATCATTTACAAATGAGGTGTGGGGGAGATTCCACTCAAGCCACACATACATATAAGCATGGCTACATAAAGTAATTTTCTGTATATAAAGTAGGCTAGTTATTTTTCGCCACATCAAAAAAAATCACCGGGTCTAACCTGGCCACCCCAGTAGGAAAGTTCTGGCTACGCCCCTGGGTGTCTGGCCCTCCCTTTGTTGAGATTAAGATCTAATGTTGATTAAGGTTAGATAATTGTTGTGTAGGAATTTAAAAAAAAAAAAAAGAATTAAAATTTTACTTGAGCAGCATGCCACTCATGTCGTTGGTAGTAAGATATATTCATACAAATATTTAACATGAGTAGCTATGCTACTTTTCCATCTCAAGTGTAAAATTTTCAATGAAACTACATGATTTTAGAAACAGCATCAGGGTATGCTTGAGTTCAAACATCAATCATATGCTTTTACATGTAATCAAACCACAACCCAGTCTTGCAAGTAGCATAACCTTGGCAGTCATGTGAGGATTGATTCCTGAAACATTCATAAACACCTTGAAATACTTGTCCTCCTGACTTTGCAATACATCATAATATATATTAAAATTGAGTCCTATCTGCAGTATGTGGCTACAAACCAAAATTTACTGTTACAAAGCAAATGGAACATACTATGTATTAAACAGCCACCGCAAAGTGTCCCCAAAGATACAGAAAAAGGTGTATAAGTACAATCAATACAATATTCAATGTTGAAGATGAAACCCTTTTGTTGAGGATTCAATTTCCAGGAGGACAGCTTAAGTACAAATGTAATGCACACAACACTACATCCAAGGGTGTTTATATTTATTCCTTTAATGTCATGTTAACTATTACTTGACGGTAACAAAGAGTAGAGAAGCAATGCGTGGATATCCATGCAGTTTCTATAGAATTTTAACTCCTTCCCATTCAAACACCACCTGCCATGGATGAAAAATATTTATTTACAATCATTTGACGTCATAACTGATTAAACAAAAATTTTTGTTTAATAATGTAAAGCCTTCTTAGTAATTCAAGATAAAGACAGAGAGGACTTTTTCTTCCTCCAACCCAAATTCATTTTGGCACCTTAACCCTTCCTTCCTAGTCTCAAAGGACAGTACAACTCAATTTGAGTGTTTTTAAGCAATATCACACAAGGGGGTGTGCTGTTATACTGAATATCAGTACAGCTATGATTCAGTCGCACGTACGAGGCTGCAGGCCGAGTGCCGAAGATAATTGCAGTGGTGCTTTTCATTATACATGTAAAGGCTATCTATAAGTTGGCAAGCAAGCCACTTTTAATCATACCCAACTGCAGGCTAGCTAGGTTCTTTTGAATCATACACGGAAACGTATCCACATTTGCGCTGTCGGTAAATGCGAATTAAGTTTGCACTGGTGTTATCAACGATTTCATCGGAGCATCTGTAAAGCGAAGTGAAATTGTGCTGGTTACCTGTGCAATTAAACACGTGGTTTCGAACATCATCAATCACCAGCTCTTGATCGTTGTTGGCCAGCACTTTTCGATTTAAGTTCCTCTTAACAATACCCAAAGTATTTACCTTTGCCATTCCATCAGGTTTTTTCTTCACCATTTTCATTTGTAGGAGCGAAAATATGTTTTTCAGGTATGACTTACCCTTAGTCTTCATGTGTGTAGGCTTAATTTATTTGTGTGATCGCACACAATCCATCTCATAGTTTAATTGGTATTGGTTATTGATTGCAAAATAAGTTAGTATTTAAAAATAGGCGACAGTTATATTTAGCACTAATCAGGGATTCAAATTAATTAATTTTTTTTTACGTTCCTTTCAGGGTTAGCAAATTTCCAAAGTTACACGACCTGGTTCCTTAGATAGCATTTTATTAGTCGATATAGGGAAACTTTTACATTTACACCACAGTTATTTCTGCAGCTATGCTCCTCTTTAACGGTTAGGTCTGGCTGTAGTGATGGTGTGATTTTTTTGTGATATCTTGGCAAATTTGATTTATACGTATAGAGTATAACTGTTCAAGTTCGCTAGCTAACTAGTTAGTTGTATCTACTGATGTGACTATGATTACCTAACTTATTATGAGATGAAGATAAATGCTGAGTGATAACAGACATGAATATTGAGTGATAATGAAATGCAGTTCTTCTTTTTCTCTACTGTCGGAAACGAGAAGAGGAGAGATGCAAAGAAATTAACGACAGACGACGATCTTAACCAATGATAATACTAATTCAGTTAAAGAAATACATGACTGAGCTGGTTTGGGTTCGTACCATATGTACCATAAAACCTATACCTCTGTGGTGGCGGCAAACAGAACACAGAACCGGAGTGTCCCAAATGGAAGGGTCAAGTCGGAGCCGTCTTAGTGCAGAAGGGGGAAATACAGATCCTCTCGTCTTCACAGCGGTAGCGAATCGTTTAGCGACGAGCAGCCAGCAGCACTTTAAACCGTTCAAATTCCGTCCTCCACGGTTGAATCGATACAGGATATCGGATACTGGACGTATCCACTACAGTTGCGAAACGTACGACACTTACAGCTCAAAGAAAATAAAACGACGTTAGCTGACAGGCTTAGCTGAGGCTACAGGACACTCTTACGTCGTACCACTCGCCCAAAAAAAGAACACTGAATCTAGGAAGATGCAGGTTCACTTCTTTTTCTCCGCAGCAGGTACAATTTGCCACCTATAACCTATACTTTAATTTTAATTTAAAAACAATCAGCTAGCCAAAGAAACTGTCACCACTGGTTCGGTACTTTTTCCTCTCCCTCTCTCTCCGCCTACACAACGATTGGACCAATTTAAAAGAATGTAACCTGCACAGCGATTGGCTGTTGGAATGAACATTTGCTCTTTCAGAACATTCTCATCCGTTAACATGTGTGTATCGCCTCTGTCACATGAACCATGAAACTGACCAGTAAAAAAATGCAGCCAACTGTACACACAAGACTTGAAATGGCAATTATTCAGAACAATGCAAATACATTGAAAAAACCCAGGAATGCACTGGAATCATGTACAACCTAACCAATAATAATAATGACATGTTCAAGGGTGCTACATGAATAAATGGATTTTGTTCACTCACCAGGCCACTCAACCCTTGAATGACTTTTTTTCAGCCATTAAGATGTGGACTTGCTTGTATTCCTAGGGCCATTTTCCTGCTGTATCACTCAATTATGCTTCAGCTGCATCTCATCCACAGATTTTCAGACATTCTCCATAACAATCTTCTGGCACACATCAGAATTTGTACTTCCTTCAATGATTAGAAGTCATCCAGGTCACGCAGCAGCAACACATTCCCACACCATTACACAGCCACTGCCACAAGCCTTTATGTTTTTCTTGGAGAGCAGTGGTTTTTGCCTTGTCAATCTTCCATGATTTTCTCAGTGTTTTTTTTTTACCCCAATTTTTCCCAACCCCAATTTGTTCAACCGCATTGGTCAACCTGCCCTGATGGAGGAGAAGCCAAGCATGTGACCCCTCCAATTCACGTGATGACGCTCTTGCTTCTATTCACACAGCAGCTGCGCCACAAATCGCATACTGCCTATGATGTTGGAGGATGATGCAGTCAGTTTACTGTCCGTTCGAGCTGCCATAGGCGCCCAGCATGACCAGTGCGGGCGTTATATAGTGATTAGACCAACGAGGTTTGGCCGGCTTGCCCCCTATCATTCCCAGTGAGGCTGGGCCAATTGTTGCCTCATCAAGGAGGACCTCCAGCCATAGCCAGTAATGGCGAGACTGAATTTTGAACCCCCGATCTCAGGGCTCCAAGGCAAATGTCTTACCTCCATGAGCCATTCAGAGGCCCCCCAGTGTCTTTCTGCCTCGCCACTGTTCCAAGTCTTTTCCATTTGTAGATAATGCCTTATGGTTTTTAAGAATAATTGATTAGTTACTGAACTCACTTCGTCTGCAGTCGGGCTGACTTTTTCTTCTCCTTCTCCAGAGCCTTTCGGGATTTGTTAGCAATCTCCTCGTGGCAAAGGAAGAGGAATATTTATTCTGTATTTAAAGGCTCAACTAAAAAAAATCTTTGAACTGCCAATCCATCCTTCTTACCAGATTGTTGTCAGCAGCCATTTTATATCCTTCCATCTGTGGAAGAGAGCTGTCCTGGGAGGTTTAGGAGGTGCGTTGTGAGTACTGAGGACTTGGCAAGGGACGTAAATTGTACACAACGGTGTCTAGCTATTGTACACTTGATAAGATTCTTCAGTACAACACAGTTAACATTTGTGTGTGTATCTGTCGTACTAGTAATGCTCTCCGTGACAATCAGTGGCATTTGTATTTGGTTAGTGAAGTTTAAAACATGTATAAATCTTGAATAAACACTCCTGTAACTGTTAGCGTCTGAAGCTAGTTGGGAGACCTTTCTGGCGAGTATTTGACAGTCTTGAACAAACATTCCTGTAACTCCTTTAATGTGTATTAAAATAACAAATGGATGCCGTCGCTTCTTGTTAATGGCCTGTTACCTGCCGTCTGTGAAAAGTGATCCCACGAGAATTGAAAGTGGAATGAATTTACCTCTCACATCGTTTCGTCAGGTGTCTCTGCCTCTGGGAAAAGAGCACACTGCCCCCATGCTGCCTATGCAATACAAATGAACATGCCTCATGAAACACAGTACAACTACCAACCCTGTGGGAAAATATGGGTATTCACTTTCTATTAAACACAATGCATCATTTCATCAAGCTGCTTTCTCATCCATTGCACCCAGAGAGCAGCATCCTGGCTGATTTCCATGTGTTTGGGACTTTGGGACTTGAAACCCAATCACAGGCCAAACAATAAGGGTCATTTCAATTGTAACACTTTTAATTTCATCACTTGTAAGCAAGAGCAGGAGCTCAAGTGTTGTGTATCTGTGCATTGCACTCAGAGAGCAACATCTTGGCTAATTTTCATGTCTTTGGGACCTGCATATGATGTGGCCGGAACCACAGGCTATACGAATGGGTCATTTCAAGTGTGACCCTTTTCACACATGATGGCTGGATTTCCCTGCTCACAGAGCAATATCTTGAGTCATTTTTGTGTCCTTAGGACTTACATATGATGCAGCTGCAATCACAGGCCAAACAACAGGGGTCATTTTCAGTGTAACCCTAGTTACACACAATCGTGGGATGTTCTCATTCGTCGGCAAGAGCAGGATCTCAAGTCTTGTTTCTCTATCCATTGCACTCAGAGAGCAACATCTGGCCTAATTTTCATGTGTAAGTGATTTACATATAATACAACCCTAGCCATTAGCCAAACAGTAGGAGTCATTGGAAGAATACATTTTCTCATACATGACAGTTGCAAGAGCAGTGGCTCAAGCATTGCTTTCCCATGCATTGCACTCAGAGAGCAACATCTTGGCTAATTTGCATGTCTTTGGGACCTGCATATGGTGCATCCGGAACCACAGGCTGTACAATCGGGTTCATTTCAAGTGTGACCCTTTTCACGCATGATAGCTGGATTTTCCTGCTCACAGAGCAGAATCTTGACTCATTTTTTGTCTTTAGGACTTACATATGATGCAGCTGCAATCACAGGCCAAACAACAGGGGTCATTTTCAGTGTAACCCAAGTAACACACAATCGTGGGATGTTCTCACTTGTAGGCAAATCCATTGCAGTCAGAGAGCAACATCTGGCCTAATTTTCATGTGTAAGTGATTTACATATAATACAACCCTAGCCATTAGCCAAACAGTAGGAGTCATTGGAAGAATACATTTTCTCATACATGATAGTTGCAAGTGCAGCAGCTCAAGTGTTGCTTTCCTATGCATTGCACTCAGAGAGCAATATCCTGGCTAGAAGAGCAAAGGTCACACTGAGATTTCAACTCTTTATCTTTGTCTTTGCACTTTTTGTACTGTTCTTATGCACTTTGCCTTGTAAGTCGCTCTGGATAAGAGCATCTAACAAATTCCCCTAATGTAATGTCATGTAATGTTAATGTAACTCGCATCACTGGATTCAGAAAGCATTCTATCCGTTACACCATGGAACCCATGGCTCATGGCCAGATGGGGGCGCCAATTCCACTCGGTCATGTGCTGTATATGCATTAATGAAGCCAAAACCTTAAAGTAAGAGAAGGAATACATTCTCTCTGTCAGTGCATGCCAACTACTCCAAATGTGTATACAGATACAAGATTACAGTCTCCAAGCTTGTAGGACCTCAGGAAACTTAGTTCTGTGTTTTGCTCACAGACATTGTCATGTACTGAAGATATTTCATTCTGGGACTTGCAACACTTCAGGTCTCCATTAAGGCCAGTGGAAGTGTAAGGTGTGCGTGTGTGGCACATAGGTGTTAACTTTGTGCATTAGTGTGAATATCTGTGTTTATGAGGTGCATTCACAGTTACTCCACTTTATCGGTACATTATAGTTGTCTGTTGTGTCTCAGCCATCATTGTGTCTGCTTCCCATCCACGCGCTGTGGATTGGCGGCAGGTCCAGTTGGGGAGCTCGGGCTGGGTTCTTCAGTTGGCCGTTGGAAGCGAGACTGCTAAGGAGATCGAAAAAAAAAACAGTAAGCCAGTCACTGATGGGGAGTTTGTCAAAGAATGTTTGGTGGACTCTGCAGCGCTTATATGCCCTGACAAAAAAAGAAGCGTTTATGTGCCCCTTTCCAGGCGAACCGTCACTAGACAGGTCGAGGACATCGCAGGAAATCTGGAACTTCACCTGCAAAACAAAGTGGACAATTTTGACTTTTTGTCCTTGGCTCTAGGCGAGAGCTGTGATGTCCGCGACACAGCTTAGTTACTCATCTTTGTCCGTGGCTTAACAAAAGACTTTGAGATGACGGAGGAGCTGGCAGCCATGCGGTCAATGAAAGGGATTACGACACGGAGTGATTTTTCACAGAGGAAAATGCATGCATGGACAAGCTGGAACTAAAATGGCAGAAATTGGCAGGTATTACAACCGATGGCTGTCCAAATTTGACAAGGAAAAATGTTGGACTTTTGAAGCGGATGCAAGATAAAGTGACTGAAATAAACCCAGAACAGAAATTACTATTTTTGCATTGCATTATACATCAGGAGATGTTGTGCAAGTCAGTGCTAAAAATCAACCATGTTATTGATGTTGTAACTAAAATAGTTAAGTTCATCAGGACAAGAGCATTGAATCACAGACAGTTTGTTGCACTTTTGGAGGAGCATGAGAGTGAACATAGTGACATAGGCTACCAAACAGGTATCAGGTGGCTCAGCCTGGGCAAGGTGCTTCAAAGAGTATGGGATCTGAGAGCAGAGATTCAGGAGTTTTGTGAGAAGAAAGGCAGGGACATCACAGAGCTCTCAGATGCAGACTGGTTGGCAGATCTGGCTTTTGCTGTTGATGTGACTGCACTAATGAATGAACTAAATTCTAAGCTGCAAGGCAAGGCCCTCTTTGCACATGAAATGTACGGCCTAGTGATGTTTCTTTCAAGCCAATTGGAGGGCAACATTTTTACCCACATGTCAACACTGAAGGAAGTCACAGCATCAGCTGGTCACCTCCACAGGTACTCATCCATGTTAGGGGCAGGAACACGGATGAGTTAGTTAAGTTTAACAAATTCAGATACAGGTCCTCTCTCAGTGATGATCACTTGTGTGCTATCCTTCGCATAGCCACCTGAGATGTTCAACCTGACTTCAGTGCACTTGTTCAAGCCCAACACAGACTAGATTTCTCTCACTGAACAAGAAAAAAATAACTGAGGTAAAACAAACAAACAAACAAAGCTGGGTTCATTTATTTTTTGGTATAAAGTTAATGTGATTCTGGTCTTTGAAATACTTGCTTTTTTGTGTAAAGTTGTGATGCTAGTTTTGCGCATTTTCAAAACTGTTTCTGTGAATGTTCATTAAATAGTGGTATAATTCTGTGCTCCACATTTTCATTGTATCATTGTGATGTTTCATTTACTGTTTTTTGTAAAGAGATATATATTTTCTAGAACAGTAAGTGTATTGGTCCAGCCCTCGACAACTGTCACAGTTTCTCATGTGGCCCCTTGGGGAAAATGAATTGCCCACCCCTGGTATAACTGAAAAAACATCTGACATGAGAACGCTAACGATTGAATTCATAACTGACAATCGCGGCCACAAGGGGAAGCTAAATGAATTAAATAAATGTAAAATTTCTGTAAAACTTCTTAATCTCTACCAACGCACTAGTTGTGGTTCAGCATACATGTAACCGTAATATGGTCATTCTATTAATAGATTGTTATTATAAAATGTATTACATATGTATTTATTTGAAAAAACCATGTCAATAATATAAATAATATCATCATCATCATAGAAAATAGTAATGCATGAATAAACCTCTTTTCATTCTTGGGTGGAGATTATGTCTATTATTTTGCATTAAATTGGCCAAGTGATAAAGTAAACATACATTTCTTTAGACCGACATACAGTATTATAGTAATATGGTCATTTACTGAAGATAACAAATGATAGCAGAACTCTTAGTTAGAAGCCATAGTGTTGCCTGACATTAACTTTAATTTCATTACTTTCGGTAGCAAGTCCTTATCTAGCCTCATTTTAAAGTGAACAGATGATCCATTAGTTCTCATATCAGAGTGAGATCGCACTGCCTGACGGCTCTGGGTGCTTAGGAGAAACCATGGCAATAGCCGTAAAGGCAGAATCATAAAACCAATACGTAGCGTTGAATAATGTGCGGTTGAAAAGGGCTTTTATCCTGCGACTATATTAGTGGTAACAAGTTACATCTAGCTAAGCATTTTTGTGGTCATTAATGCAGTATGTGTGAAGTTTGGAAATATTAACGTAGCACAGGCTAGCCATGTCTCCTTACATTTACATTCATTTGGCAGATGCTTTTATCCAAAGCGACGTACAAGGATTGGATACAGTCATCAACAAATCAAAAAGTGGATGCTGTTAGTGTGAATGGTACTTAGCCAAGTAAAATATATACAATTATAAAATTAGTATTATACAATTAACAAACAAAAGTAATACACGAATATAAATCTAAATACAGACAACCCTCGTTTGTTCGGACTAATACAGACTGGGCCATGTCCGGACATTGAAAAAGTCCGGACATTGAAAATTGAGTACTGTACAGTAAACAGCCTATATTGTCTCGCACACATACTCCTAGGCTACAATATGGTACAATATGCATATACAGTATACATGAGAGAGCCACCTATCGGTCAAAGTTGTCATTCTTCGGACAGACACGGCCGCATCGGACAATCGTCCGGATAGCATGCATTTTAGTAGTCACAGATTATGTATAGTTTATACTATGTATTATATTGTTTTCTGTGTCTGGTTAGCTTTATCTTGCATTGTTCTAGCTAACTGGACAAGTGATTAAGTTATATTGATTTTTAAGGAACAAGATAATTCCTTTCTCTAGATTAGAACAATTAGTAACCGTAGTTCTCCCATGCTGAGTTACAGTGACGATATGAGAGTGAGATAGCTGCCTGCCAGTGTATCCATAGCAACCTCTTGTAACGGTTTATTCAAAACGTACCACCTGCAATGGCACCGGAAGCATGCCTGATTGGTCCAGCATGGGCGTGCTGCGCGTGCAAGTCAGCATTTGTCAAAGTGCACGTGGACTCGGTGGAATGGCTGAAATGTATGACAGTGAAAAGAGGAATTAGCAGATGAGAAAAGATTATTATTATTTTTGCATTAGTAATCTATGCATTGCTGATTGTCAGGCTAATTTTCATGCTACCTAGCTAACCTACGTTTGTATTATTTGAAAAATTAAGTTAGCAGTATGATATTTAGTAAAACGGCCAGTTTAGATATCATATCTTTAGCTCGTTTTAGTGCAGTCGGATTTGTTCCATCCAAAAAGACCTGTGCAGGACATAAGCACTGGCATACAGTTGCAATGGTGTGAGCTATTTTATGTGTTGCGAACGTTGGCTATAGGCCAGACCGCCAATTGGTCTGCTAGAAAAGCAGTGAAAGTAGGTGCCATTGACCTGCTAAGTTAGTTTAATGATATGGCTAATGGTGTGGCCGATGGCTATGTTCTACTGTGCATTTCCAATGCATGTTCACTAGTATAGCAACTCTGGATTTCATTACGTCATTTCCATTTATGTTACGGGTCATTTGCACAGATAAGCCTAGTCGTCGACATGTTGGAGTAACTGCATTGGGTCTACACCTTGGTGTCTGATTTGTTGCATTGAGGTTGTTGCAAAGTTTATCTTACGCAATGTCTCAATAGCTGTGGGTTAGCCTGGAGTCCTCCATGTGAGGCAAATTACATCAGGACTTAGCTAATCATATCATGAAGGCGCTTTTATGTGTGAGTGTTAATTGTAAGTGTGTTGAAAGTGTTGTTGTAGAGACGTCTCCTCCATTTCTTGCTCCATTCGTAGCTGTGGTTCAGGAGTTAAGGTATGTTCACATCGCGCTTTCCGTTGAAGCCCAGCGCAACGCTGGGGGCGTGTCCTGGTACTTGTCAATCATACAAACTATCTTCCCAGAGTGAAGTTTGAAATTGCCCGCATTCATTGCATTTCCGGAGCTGGTAACTGAGATAGCTAAGTAGCTAGACTGCATGCAACTAGCTGATGTCAGCTCGCTTGCTAGCTATCAGGAAATAAGCCAGATAAAGCCAACGCAAAGTAACAAGTTCGCTATGGACATTAGCACTAGCTAACTTTAGCAGTCTTCCGATCGAAATGGCTTAAGTTAAGCTAGCACTATGTTCGTTGCTAAATAGGGAGAGGTCTGACCAATGTCCTGATAACTAGCTATGGTTACCTGACATACAGGGTAGCTAGCAGCATGTCCCAGTTATCTTGCGAGCTATTGAAGGTGCCAGGAAAAAAGTTAGCAAGCTAGCTAACGTAAATTCGATCGGAACACGGCTAACTTCAACGAGCGAGCACTGTGTCCGAAGCTAGCTAGGGAGAGAATCCTTTATCTGGCCAATTTCCCGATAGCTATCTACATATCGTAAAGTTAAATACTTCCTCTGAAATGACCATGGATATGGTAATGTTTTGCATTTGTCATCATGCAGCTAGTTAGCTCATTACTTGACAATATATTATTTTACCTTATGTAGGGAAGCCTTGCTGTGTAATAGTGACACAATGTATGACCATATACCAGAATGAAATTAGCATTTGGTAACAGCAGAATAATCATGATAAACAAAAAGCGACATTCCAATTGTTTGAGAATAGCCACTGTTGGGTGAAGAAATGTGTAGCTGTCAGTTTCAACCACAAGAGGTCCCCATGCTTAATGCAATGCGTATTAAAAAGTAGTATTGTATTGGTAATGACAAAACATGAACTGGAAATATTTGTAGTTTTAGTTTACTGAATGGAAATAGTAGAACAATACGTACGACTATAATGCAAATATGGAACAGAAAAACAGCAGTCATAACAAAATCCCCATTAAAAACAACTGGGTAAAGTAAAACAAATGAACACCAAAAAAAGTTTTCATTTAATGAAGCATGTGTAACTTAACCATTTTTTATTGCAGCTTTAATTTGAAGAGGAAGGACCTCAACAAGTTCCTCTGTCTTTGGCAGGTCAGTCCAAGACAAAAATTCTTGTGGCGCTTGCTGGTCACCTTCTTCCTCAGTGAAGAGGGTAAAGCTTTCCTCCTCTTCACAGATGCTCAGTACTGTGAGGACCACTGTCTTTTCCTCTGCGGATCCAGGGTCCTGTGTATAAAAGAGTAAAACAAAAAGTGCATTGTAGACATTCTTAGTCGCTCTTTCATGTTTCAGTGTGAAATAGCAGTGGAACTTGGCTTGATGTGGGAATATTCTGAAATAAGCCATTGACGGAATATAAAAGCTGACATTCTGTACATGTGTCTCATATTCATCTTGTTTTCTCAAATTCAAATGGAACAAAGTATTGAGCAAAATTAACAATTTTGACTTCACAATCTGAATACTTATGGAGGACACCGTAAATGATTAGAAACCGTATTCGCACATTGTAAAATTAGTATTCTCATATCTAGCACATTAACTATTTGTCAAACAAGAGGCTATTTTGGATATTAAAGTTTCATTTGTTAAGTACATTTTGTCTGTATGGACCTAGCAAGCAGCCTTAAAAACCACCATCTTACCGTAGTATCATAGGCTATTTAAGAGGAATAATGTTCAGGAGCCCCTTTCAAAGTTGGTGGGTTTTAAGTGGTAGCCTGTGGGAACTGTAGTTTCCTGAACATTTTTTTTTATTAATCACAGGTGGCATACCTCAACAGTTGTAGTGTGCGAGGTACTGTGGTACTGGGCCATCTGCAGTCCCCCGGAGAAGGTTTCCCCCATCTTAAGGTGTGTCACTGATAGCTTCTGGCCAGTCTGTATCTGCTGTAGGGCTGCCTCTCTCCACAGTGAAATTCTGGCCGTGTGGCCATGTTGCTCCAGTTCAATGTTGCGGAGGGGCACACTTTCCCCACCATTGCGCATCCTCCTCTCCACAGGAGCACTGATCTAGAATGTAAGAGATAACTGGCTATGTTGATGCCTCTCTTAGATGGTTCTAGTGGAAACACAACACAGGAGGCACATATTCCTCGTATAGCAACCATTGACAAGCAAAAGTGCAGTAAGGTTTTTTGTAGGCAAATAAGAAGCTGCTGTTGGTAGACCTAAACACCAGTGTCTTTGCGTCTTATATAACTGATATAGTACCATAAAAAAGTGATATATTAGCCTCTGTAATCCATTTAGTAAGCTTATACATTTAATGAAGATCTTTTATATGTAACTATTATACAGTCAGATCAGCATGATCAGTGTTTTTGATACATAGCAATAATAATAATTATAACTATAACTGCTTACCTTGCTAACTTTTCCGTAGATGGTGACCAGCTGGAATTCGGCTGGAGGTTCTTTGCCCAGTGTGAGTGGGGTGCTCTTCGGAGTGGTCACTAGCTTTGCTGCCTCCATGACCTCTTCAGGTGTGTCCATTTTTCTGCACAAAAACACTTTTGTGTCAGCTTTAAAATATATTTGACATTTAGAATGCCACTTTGGTGAAACCAGCCTGTAGTTTCTAATCATATATGTAAGTCCCTCTTTTGGAGGATGAGACAGGGCATCATACAGCGGCCGGTTTGCTGTTGCCTTGAGCACTGCCACGTGGTCACAGAAGCCGAGGTGCACCAATAGTTTTTTCCTCTCAGCTTGAACTCCATCTGCCAAAAATTTGAAGGATACGACCTTCTCTGCCTCCCTTACTGAAACACATTTAACCCGTAGTGTCGGGAGTTTAGAACATAGGGTCCTATTCCCCTGATACTGGAACAGCTCCTGAATGGAATGTTTGGAAAACATTGTGCATCTCTTACTGTTATATGAGGTAAAAACTGTATTTATAGCTAGTGTATTTGTTTTGAATTTAATTCTCTCTTATTGGATAAAGTGTTACTATGCCAGACCTTTCTGAGTTATGCATGTTTGTTTTGTATTTGATATTGTCTGTCATTGGGTGAAGTGTTGCTGTGTTTGCCAGACTTGGCTACCATAATTCTGAGGCATCTTTCATCGTATTGATTTAGATTATGTTTTTGGAGGGAAATACTGCGTTGGACTTGAATTGCTTGTACAACCTAAGCCTGAGTTACACTGTATGCTCTTTTTTAACTGATAATATATATTTTTTTAAAGATATTTTTTTTGGGATTTTTCCACTTTATTTGACAGTTACAGTAGAGAGGCAGACAGGAAATGCAGGAGAGAGAGAGGGGAGAGGACATGTAGCGAAGGGCCCAGGCCGGATCCGAACCTGGGCTGCTGCAGTAAGGCCGAGGCCTTACGTGGCATGCACTCTACCAGCTGAGCCACCGGGGCGCGCCTTAACTGATAATATTAATGTAAGATCTAATAAATTAATGAATTATTCAGAGATGGCTAGTTTTGTGTATGTGTTGGTGCTTGAGGGAGTATGCGTTCTATGCACCTGAGATGAAGTAAATGAAAGGTGGTCAGTTACCTCAGGAGTAAAGCTTGTCTTTTTTCAGTTTTCTTTTACCTCACCTCATGACCTTTTCATGACCTGAAGAATTCTCTGGTATTGATGATGCATATAATATCTGGCTAGCAAGCAAAGTGTTTCATTCTGTTGTAATATATCCTTATTCTGTGGTATTAATAATTTGATATGTAATTACTAATTATTAAGTAAAATATATCTATTGAAGCAATAAATCTTTGATCTGACTCTTCCTCCATCAGTGAGGTAATTAATTTAAGTATAGAACCACAGAAAATCCATGAACCCTGCCAAATGAGCATATTAAATTATGTTAGTGTTTTAGTGCATGTTTGTGTGAGAGAGTTAACCAATGGGTAAAATGGGAGGCTGCTTGTGTAAATTTGTCTGTGAATTTGTTTGTGTGTAAATTGGTGTGAGACATTCACTGAGTGGGGACAGGTGAATCTAGTTGTTAGTTAACCAATTGCATTACACATTATTTCAGCCTTTTCTTTCATCACATAAACCTTGGTATGACTGCGGCTAATTTAAGAGCATGTGTATGTGTGAGCAAGATACCTGTGCATGTTTGAGAGAGTAATATAATGGGAATGGGAAACCACCTGTATGAGTGAGTGTAGGTTGTGTATTGAAAGAAAAGTGAGTGAGAGAATGACAGTAGATGTGAGACAGCATAAGCGAGTGGATAATTGAGAAAGTGAGAGCTAGCTGTGTGTATCTGAATGACAGAAAAGGTAAGCAAGCAAGATTTGGCTGAGTGAGAGTGTGAATGAGTGGACAAGAGTGAGTGATGGCTAGCTTGGTGTGTGTTTGTATGACTGAGGCCTGGCTGTGAGAATGAGGAGAGAACAGTGGAATGTGTGCTTGCCTTTATTTGAGGGTTCTGATATTCACTCAGATACTTTGTTTTGAAACCAGAGAACACTGGCCATTGTCACAGGGCACATTGTTATCATTTATTGCCCCTTGGTCTACATATGTCTGCCAAATTACATGTACAATTATGTGAACAATCTCAAGGTGTTGTACCAAATGTCAGGCATTTTGACTCTAACCTTCCAAACTTGGTGAGTCTTCTGTGGGTTTTTTTTTTACTCTTGCATTGTCTTCAGTGACCTTTTGAAGGGAGAGCTTCCATGTCCTAATTGGCTAGTGAAAAAATAAGAAATAAATTGCTTACCAAAGCTGAAATTGACATTTTTTCTGAAATTCCATTTTTGTTTAATAATTTGGTTTGTATAATGATTTAAAGCCCCCCCCCCCCCCCCCCCCATATGTTTAGATCTGATATGTATTATTTATTAATTCATTTCAGTATGGGCTTGCTGTGTGAGCAAGTCTGTATTTGGCAAAGTACACAAAGTACTTCCTGGGCAGGGAGGAGAAAAAGAAGGGAAATGTGTTTGTTTGTGTGTGTGTGGAGTATACTTTTATTTTTACTCTTGCCCAGCCAAATGTTCTTTTTGGTCATGAATGGGACTACAAAGCATGGACTCTTATGCATTGAAATGCCAGTTACTGTCACTCTGCTGTTTGGAATCATGATTTCACATAAACAAACACAAGGAATCCTTCGATCCTGTGATGATCTAGCTGATCCATCACAGCAGTAGCAGCTAAATGGATGTATCCCTATATTTCTTCCTTGCAGGTGACATCTTGTACTACAAGGGGACGGATGGCTCGCCCCTGGGGAGAGTTTTACTCTCCGAGGAGGAGAAGGTGGCCATCCTCACGGAGGTCCACGCTGGCCACTTTGGACGTAACTGTGTGGTGGGGAAGATTAGGCAGCGGTTCTACTGGCATAACATCAGAGAGGATGTGGAGTAATGGGTAAGTTGATCCATATTAGTTCCTGTCTCAAATGTGCACTGTATAGTTTTGATTATTGTGACATAAAATGCCTTATAATGTGTTACAATGATATTGTATACATAATGTCTCAAAGGTATAATGTATTATAATGATAGCTGTGGTACAGCCTAATCGTATCTAGTATATCTTTAAACATTTTTATGCATGTACAATAGAAACTGTACAGTGTAATTATAACCTCAGTCAAAAGCTTTCTGGAGTTTAATACAGCTTTTTTTTTTTTTTTTGCTTTACTGCACCTTTACTTGTAGATCAGCACCTGTGTCCCGTTCCAAAAGTTTGATCGGGTTAAGACGGAGGCACCAGAGGTGAAGCGGATCAAACCAGTGGCACCGTGGAACATTATTGGTATGACCATTCATCGTGTGAAAGCTTGCATTACAGTCAAATTTAGAGCTATTGATTCATGAGTTTCCTCTGTCTGTCTGTACAAACTCAGGTGTCGACCTCATTGGGCCATCCAAGACATCAATGAACGGGAAGTGATACAAAAACTATCCAATTGTGTACAATATTATCTTATTAATATAATAACAATGACATTATGAAAACATGAACATGTTATTATCTGCAACTGTCTCATTGAAGACTAAACACTGGCTGAGCTTTTGCCAAAGTTTTGTTACATAAGGGACATATCATGTACAGTTGTGCTCAAAAGTTTACATACCCCGGCAGAATTTTTGCTTTCTTGGCCTTTTTTGAGAGAATATGAATGATAACGCAAAAACTTTTTTTTCCACTCATAGTCAGTGGTTGGGTGAAGCCATTTATTGATAAACAACTGTGTTTTTTATTTTTAAATCATAATGACAACAAAAAACATCCAAATGACCCTGATCAAAAGTTTACATACCCTGGTGATTTTGGCCGTAGTCAAGTTAATAATCGTATTCTTCAATTGTATGTAAGCAAACGGAGTGTATTTCAGCTGCTTGCAGTCGTTGGAAGTTTAGGAGGTGCGTTGTGAGTCGTGAGGATCCGGCTAGGGAGGCAGATTGTACACATCGGTGTCTAGCTATTTTTACACTTGATAAGATTCTTCAGTACAGCACAGTTAACTTTGGTGTGTTTGATTCTCGTACTACTGCGGCTCGCCGTGAAAATCAGTGTCGTTAATATGTGGTTAGATGGTGAAGTTCCTTGCCAGTACGAGACGGGAGTCGAGCACTAACTACCGTCATTGACATGAATGGGATTTTGCCTTTTGCCATACAGTCTCTGTCACGTAATCAAAAACATATATAAAGCTAGAGCAAAGGCTGCTGCAACTACCGGCGTCATCCTGGAGAACAATAGCGTCTGAGTCCAAAAGTTTTGCCAGTACAACACAGTTAACGTTTGTGTGTGTGTATTTGTTGTACTAGTAATGCTCTCCGTGACAATCAGTGGCATTAGTATGTGGTTACATGTGCAGATTAAAACATGTATAAATCTTGAACAAACACTCCTGTGACTGTTAGCGTCTGAAGCCAGTTGGGAGACCTTTCTGGCGAGTATTTGACAGTCTTGAACAAACATTCCTGTAACTCCTTTAATGTGTATTGAAATAACAAAAGGATGCTGTCGCTTCTTGTTAATGACCTGCTACCTGCCGTCTGTGTAAAGAGAACCACGTGAATTGAAAGTGGAATGAATTTTCCTCTCAAATCCTTTCCTGGGGTGTCTGTGCTTCTTGGAAAAGAGCACACTGCCCCCATGCTGCCTACGCAATACAAAAGAACATGCCACATGAACCACAGTACAATTACCAACCCTGTGGGAAAATATGGGCATTCACTTTCTATTCCTCATAATGCATTTTATCAAGCTGCTTTCTTATCCATTGCACTCAGAGTGCAGCATCCTGGCTGACTTTCATGTGTTTGGGCCTTACATAGGGACTTGACACCCAATCACAGGCCAAACAATAAGGGGTCATTCCAAGTGAAACCCTTTTCACACATGATAGTTGGATGTTTCTGCTCACAGAGCAGAATCTTGACTCATTTTTGTGTCTTTAGGACTTACATATGATGCAGCTGCAATCACAGGCCAAACAACAGGGGTCATTTTCAGTGTAACCCTAGTTACACACAATCGTGGGATGTTCTCATTCGTCGGCAAGAGCAGGATCTCAAGTCTTGTTTCTCTATCCATTGCACTCAGAGAGCAACATCTGGCCTAATTTTCATGTGTAAGTGATTTACATATAATACAACCCTAGCCATTCGCCAAACAGTAGGAGTCATTGGAAGAATACATTTTCTCATACATGACAGTTGCAAGAGCAGTAGCTCAAGCTTTGCTTTCCCATGCATTGCACTCGGAGAGCAATATCCTGGCTGCTTTTCCCATGTTTGGGACTTTGTGACATAACCCCAACCATTGGCCATAGGGGTCATTTTAAGTGTAACCCTAATTATGTGCACCTGTTTGATCATCTTGCGTTATATCTGATGTAACACAACTCAGAAAAAGTCATGATTAGTGGAGAGAAATTCCTGTCTGTGGCGTTCATCTGATGTAAAATGAATAAATGGATGTTTCATTCAGATACCTCTCCTCTGCTGTAAATTGATTATTCCCCGAAAGGGAGAGCCATCCTTGGACAGCCGTGCCCTGGATAAGGACCAAACGAAACAGCGGCATAGTTTGCGACTGGTGTGGGCCAAGACTCCGATATCCCTGGCCCGCAAAGTCTATGCTCTTGGTGGGGCTAATTGCCCATCCACTGCCAATCCCTGAGCCCAGTCACACCTATCAAAAGTGTGAAAAATATGTGTTTGTGTGAGTGCTCTTTTCCTGCTCACTGTCTGTCATTTATTTATGTATTTATGTATTTATTTTAAATGCATCTATGGCGATTAGAGCATACATAGTGATGAACTAGTTCAAAATAAATAAATAAAAAACTACATTTTGCATGTGACACTATCCCTTTAAGATTCAGCCAGGCGGGGGGAGTGAAATACGACAAAATATTACTTCCTGGGCAGGGAGGAAAAATCCAAAAGTATGGATTCCCAGTGAGACCGAATTAACAGGATTTGGAAGGTGTTTGATAAGAAAGATAGGAAAAGTACAAATAAAATGGGATTTTGTAACCAGAAGGCCAGTTTACCCGGGACATACGCCTAGGTGGACAGGACTCACAGGTGATTTGCCTGATGGAATCAGCTGTTCTGAGCGCAAGAAAGGAGCCTGATTGCTGTTGGGAAGAATGAATGGCTGAGCTTGGGTAGGGAAGGAGGAGATGTTAAGAAAATTGGAACAGTTAATCCGCTTCTCCCGCCATCAAAATCGACAGTGGCTATCCATGAGGTATTTCACTTTGACTGATACCCAGGATACCTGAGCCAATCACGCTTCTCGTCCACACCAGCTCTTCTTATGCATTGAAATGTCAGTTACTGTCATTCTGCTTTTTGGAATCATGATTTCACATAAACAAACACAAGGAATCCTTCGATCCTGTGATGATCTAGCTGATCCATCACAGCAGTAGCAACTAAATGGATGTATCCCTATATTCTTCCTTGCAGGTGACATCTTGTACTACAAGGGGACGGATGGCTCGCCCCTGGGGAGAGTTTAACCCTCCGAGGAGGAGAAGGTGGCCATCCTCACGGAGGTCCACGCTGGCCACTTTGGACGTAACTGCGTGGTGGGGAAGATTGGGCAGCGGTTCTACTGGCATAACATCAGAGAGGATGTGGAGTAATGGGTAAGTTGATCCATATTGCTTCCTGTCTCAAATGTGCACTGTGTAGTTTTGATTATTGTGACATAAAATGCCTTATAATGTGTTGCAATGATATTGTATACATAATGTCTCAAAGGTATAATGTATTATAATGATAGCTGTGGTACAGCCTAATCGTATCTAGTATATCTTTAAACATTTTTATGCATGTACAATAGAAACTGTACAGTGTAATTATAACCTCAGTCAAAACCTTTCTGGAGTTTAATACAGCTTTTTTTTTTTTTTTGCTTTACTGCACCTTTACTTGTAGCTCAGCACCTGTGTCCCGTGCCAAAAGTTTGATCGTGCTAAGACGGAGGCACCAGAGGTGAAGCGGATCAAACCAGTGGCACCGTGGAACATTATTGGTATGAACATTCATCGTGTGAAAGCTTGCATTGCAGTCAAATTTAGAGCTATTGATTCATGAGTTTCCTCTGTCTGTCTGTACAAACTCAGGTGTCGACCTCATTGGGCCATTCAAGACATCAATGAACGGGAAGCGATACAAAAACTATCCAATTATGTACAATATTATCTTGTTTATATAATAACAATGACATTACGAAAACGTGAACATGTTATTATCTGCAACTGTCTCATTGAGGACTAAACACTGGCTGAGCTGTTGCCAAAGTTTTGTTACATAAGGGACATAGCATGTACAGTTGTGCTCAAAAGTTTACATACCCTGGCAGAATTTTTGCTTTCTTGGCCTTTTTTGAGAGAATATGAATGATAACACAAAAACTTTTTTCCACTCATGGTCAGTGATCGGGTGCAGCCATTTATTGATAAACAACTGTGTTTTTTATTTTTAAATCATAATGACAACAAAAAACATCCACATGACCCTGATTAAAAGTTTACATACCCTGGTGATTTTGGCCGTAGTCAAGTTAATAATCGTATTCTTCAATTGTATGTAAGCAAACCGAGTGTATTTCAGCTGCTTGCAGTCGTTGGAAGTTTAGGAGGTGCGTTGTGAGTCGTGAGGATCCGGCTAGGGAGGCAGATTGTACACCTCGGTGTCTAGCTATTTTTACACTTGATAAGATTCTTCAGTACAGCACAGTTAACTTTGGTGTGTTTGATTCTCGTACTACTGCGGCTCGCCGTGAAAATCAGTGTCGTTAAAATGTGGTTAGATGGTGAAGTTCCTTGCCAGTACGAGACGGGAGTCGAGCACTAACTACCGTCATTGACATGAATGGGATTTTGCCTTTTGCCGTGTAGTCTCTGTGACGTGGTCAAAAACATATAAAGCTGGAGCAAACGCTGCTGCAACTATCGGCGTCACACTGGGGAACAACAGCGTCTGTGTTCAAAAGTTTAGTCTGGAGGTCTTACAATTGGGATTCGAGTTGCTGAGGATATGATGCTGAATGAGGAGTGACAATGGGTTTGTTTTAATTAACGAGAGAGGTTTTGCCAGGTAATAGGTGTGGAGGGATGCTATATTTTGACGCGATGAGAGCGAGCTGGCTACGGTACTTGGGAAGCTCCGGTGTTGGTTACCAGCGGCCGTAGTCAAGTTAATAATCGTATTCTTCAATTGTATGAAAGCAAACCGAGTGTATTTCAGCTGCTTGCAGTCGTTGGAAGTTTAGGAGGTGCGTTGTGAGTCGTGAGGATCCGGCTAGGGAGGCAGATTGTACACATCGGTGTCTAGCTATTTTCACACTTGATAAGATTCTTCAGTACAGCACAGTTAACTTTGGTGTGTTTGATTCTCGTACTACTACGGCTCGCCGTGAAAATCAGTGTCGTTAATATGTGGTTAGATGGTGAAGTTCCTTGCCAGTACGAGACGGGAGTCGAGCACTAACTACCGTCATTGACATGAATGGGATTTTGCCTTTTGCCGTACAGTCTCTGTGACGTAATCAAAAACATATATAAAGCTGGAGCAAACTCTGCTGTTACTACCGGCGTCATCCTGGAGAACAATAGCGTCTGTGTCCAAAAGTTTTGCCAGTACAACACAGTTAACGTTTGTGTGTGTGTATTTGTTGTACTAGTAATGCTCTCCGTGACAATCAGTGGCATTAGTATGTGGTTACATGTGCAGATTAAAACATGTATAAATCTTGAACAAACACTCCTGTGACTGTTAGCGTCTGAAGCCAGTTGGGAGACCTTTCTGGCGAGTTTTTGACAGTCTTGAACAAACATTCCTGTAACTCCTTTAACGTGTATTGAAATAACAAAAGGATGCTGTCGCTTCTTGTTAATGACCTGCTACCTGCCGGCTGTGTAAAGAGAACCACGTGAATTGAAAGTGGAATGAAGTTTCCTCTCAAATCCTTTCCTCGGGTGTCTGT